>JABXWE010004454.1:0-53036 GCA_014611495.1 Limonius californicus | reverse complement strand
CATGGAGGATGGCGTTCCTCGACTACTGCGGAAGGCTATATTGACCAATCTGACAGATCCAAAATTAGTGTAGCCAGCACAATATTGGGAACGGAAGCCTTTGGTGAAAATTCTTCAGTAATAAATTTAAAAGGCGTGACCAAGGAAATATTGCATCAAAAGAGGTCATCAGGAATCAACATTAGTAACAATACGGATTGCGTTATTAATATTAATCTAGTATAATTAAAATATAATATCTATAATGATTGTATTCTTAAAATGAAAAAATTACGTTTTGTGTATTTCTTGTTTAAAATAAATCGTTATTTTGAAGTTTAATTTTCAAATAATTTGACACTGACAGGAGTCCAAATTACTTTATCATTATGGACTAGTCCAATAAAGTGACAGATTATGGATTCTCAACAGTGTCATAGATCAACCTATTATGATTGAGTCGAACATAAAGCTAAGTATGTTACTCGTACATAATCAGACTTAATTAACTCGTCTTTATTATTGGCCTCGCGCGCAAGCGCGCTCTGCCAATAAACTCGACTCGTCCAATAAAGTCTTAGATTATGTACTTGTTACATAAATAGCTATTTTATTCCTATGTATAACAACTTTTTTGTTTTCTGTGGAATAATACATGCTACTCCAGACAAGGAAGAATAGCTGTGTCCATACGATCTTTTCGCCCAACTTCCATCTACAATGACGGTGATATAGGGAATCCCTTGCTCTACTCGGCCTTCTTCAATGGCTAATTGCTTTTCCTCCATTGCATTTTCGCGCATTTGCTTAATTAGCAATACTTCCCAATGCGAATGTAATGTTGGAAACAACGCGAGTTAATTTGAAAGAACGAATTCTAGAATAACGGTTCTGTTCTGAGATAATCGAATTCCTTGAGTAAGGTGTAACTGCAAAACCCTCTGTCAGAGGGCTGAGACCTGGCCGCCTAGCGGAGGGTTTTTTTACGCTTATACCAAAGAGTATATAATGGGGAAGAGACCTAGCCTTATGGAATTTAGAGTACGCTGTAAAATGTGTTGCCTATCGCCATTTAGGAAATTAAATTTGTTAAAACCCTAAAGGTGCAGTAAATTAGTCGGGTTTTCTACCTGCGCCTATTATTAGTCACCAGTGGTGCTTGTCTGTTATACCGCTGTTGCCATATTGTGCTTGTACAGGATTGCTTTTCTTGCCCGGTTGGTTTAGGTAGTATAATGTTTAAATCACAGTTCTCCTGCATTACACAGTACCTGGATCGATGGCTACGGACAGAAAATGATAAAAACCATTTTTATGACAACGCCAGACTGTAAAAATGGCGCTCTATCAAAATTCTTGAAATTTGAAACCCATATTTTTCTAAACTCGCTCTAAAGATTTTAATTCGCTTTCGTCACGTGCCCCAAATTCCTACCGTTATTATTATACACATCCCCCAAATTTCATTTTTATAACATTAAAAAGAAAAAATTTATAGGGGTGAGCCACCCCCCAGAGACATCCGGTGTATAATTCAAAAAATCAAAGATTCAAAGGTTTATTAATAACAAAGCAAAATATAAGTACAATTTGTACAGAACACTAAAATTAAAAATTGATTTTTTTTATTGTTTACTAGAAGACGTCAATGTTTTTTTTAAACAAAATATACAATTCTACTGCTAATTGAAACTAAAAATTAAGAATTTTAACTTAATCTAATTGCACATAAATAAATATACAAAAAAACTTACAGAGATCATAAATCAAATAACAAATGGCACTATTAAATAAAATTATAAATTGAAATTTTATAAACGTGTTCTTAACTGCACCTAGAAAAACATTATAACAATTTAAATTATCCAATGAAAAAGTACAAACTCTGGTTTACATAATTAACCCGAGAGTCTAATGTCACTGTGAACATATCAAATCATCAAATCAAATATGAAAAATGTGTTTAACCATATCTAGCGTATTAATTCTTATTAATAATTATAAACAACATTAACAATTTCAACTTCAGCGTTTGGCCGAAACCAAATTCGCAACCAAGATCCGGAGTGCTGTTTGTTCAACTAAAAATGTTTTAATAATTGCTTTTAAAAATGACGTGATACATGTCGAAATAAAGCACCAAAGAACTAATAAAAGCTGTAGATGAAATTGTTAATATTTTTTATAATTATTATTAAATATGAGTTTCAAGGAAGTAAGGCGAGAAACAATTAACACATTGATTCTTACTTTGAAGTTACCACCGATTGAATAAAAAAATAGGTAGAGTTAGGCCGTGTTCCCACCAAAAGCAACCGGCGACCGCAACGCAATTGCAATGCGACCGCAACTTCAGTTGAGTTGCTCTTGTGTACTTACTGAAATCAACTGTTTTGAAATTTCTTGTTTCGGTAGTCCTGAACAAAATGTCGTCCTCGTCACATGAAAATATATTTATTGTATAATTTCTCCCCAGGCTTTTTCTTTGATGTGTATAAGATGGCTTTGTCAAATCATATAAACATGTGTGTGCTTTAACAAGTGCCATAAAATTCAAGATTTTGTTGTCTCGTCCGCCATGAACCAGCAGTTCTTGGCAACTGTAGACCGCAACTGGCGACGGCGACGCGGTATGCAGCGCTGCCGGCAACCAATTAGCAACTGGTTGCGTTGCAGTTGAGTTTCCTTTTAGTAGGTGGAAACACGTGTATTTTAACATTAGCGCCAAGTCGCGTTGCTGTTGCGTTGCAATTGCGTTGCGGTCGCCGGTTGCTTTTGGTGGGAACACGGCCTTAGGGACAACGAATCTAGGACAAAAAACCCCCGGACAAAAAACCCCACACAAAATTAATTATTTATAACATTAGTAATGCAAAAAATAGTTATTTTTGTCAATATTAAATCACTTTAATCAATTTACTTTACTATACTAATACGAACTTTACAATCTAATGTCATTACTAATAGCATTTAAAAAGTTTTCAATATCACGTTCCCCCTCAATAAAATCGTTGCACAGTTGCTTTAGACGGATTTGTAAATTTTTGTATGCTTTCTGCTTACTAGCTAATTTTAGGATTAAAAGATAATTTTAAGTTTTTGTTGTTTGTGGCCATTTATTTGAGTTCAACTAAATAACGTGCGTACAAATAAAAACGGATTTGCAGTGGTCATTGGAATTTGAGGGCTTGTCTTCATTTGGTTCACACGCTGTGTGGTAATGACAGTTATCATAAATACTTTTTGTCCACGCGAAAAAACCAATGCTAATTCACGCGGTGCCACTAATTAAACTGTAGTTATTAATTTTTATCTAATAACTGGAATTATAAAAGTCGAAACGTTATAAATGATAGCAAACACTAGCGTTGACGTTTGACACATCCTAACCTAACCTATGATTTGACAGCATTATTTGTTAATCGTGTGAACCAAATGAAGACAAGCCCTCAAATTCCAAAGGCCACTGCGAATCCGTTTTTATTTGTACGCACGTTATAAATTTACACTGAATTCATACCCTATAAAACAGATTAAATCCGCGCTTGTTTTTTCGACGGCTTTTTTATCCTAAATTCTGTTTTGTGGGGGGTTTCTTGTCCGGGGTTTTTTTGTCCGTTTTTTTTTGTCCGGGGGGTTTTATGTCCGGGGGTTTTTTGTCCGGGGGTTTTATGTCCGGGGTTTTTTGTCCGGGCGTTTTCTGTCCGGCTACGGGTAAAAAGATGATTGACTATGTAAATATGTATAATGTTTTAACATAACATTAAATGATTTTAGGTGTGCCAGTATCAGGGGAAATTTTGTGTGATAAAGCACAATTCTTTTATGGCCAGACTCACAACGATGGTAATTTCAAAGCCAGTTCCAGATGGCTCAATAAGTTTAAAAATAGGTACGGAATTCGACAACTGTCAATTACAGGAGAAAAATGATCAAGTGATGAGGCGGCTGTTGAGCCATTTAAAAACGCTCTTCGAAATAAACTTGCGGAAATGCAGTTGTGTCCTGATCAAATCTACAATGCAGACGAAAGCGGACTTTTCTGGAAATTACTTCCTCAAAAAACACTTGCTCACCAATGACCAAGCTGAAGCATCGGCTCCAGGTAGAAAAATGAGCAAAGAACGACTTACATTTATACGGTACTGTAATGCTTCTGGGACGCATAAAATGAGATTGTTTGTGTTGGGCAAATCTCAAAAGCCACGGGCCTTTGCAAGTGAACCTCTGCCGGTGAGGTACCAAGGAAAGAAAAAAGCCTGGGTTACCAGAGAAATTTTTAAGGACTGGTTTTATACGGAATTTTTTCCGGCAGTTCGAAAAAGAATGAAACAGCTGAATTTAGAATCCCAGGCACTTTTAATTTTACACAGGACACCCTGAAGACTTATGTTCAGATGATAAGAACATCGTTGTAATGCTTTTACCGCCAAATGTAACCCCCTTCGTGCAACCGATAGACCAAAATGTGATTCAAGTGGTCAAGTTACATTACCGAAAAGGTTTCCTAAAATGGATTGTTGCTTCTGAAGGTGCAGATATTTCTGCAGAACTGAAGAAAGTTAATCTAAAAGATGCTGTAAACGGATTAGCAAAAGCATGGGAAGATGTAAGGCTAGAACTTATTCAAAAGTCTTGGAGTAAACTTTTAACACAAGTTGATGATGGTTGGAGTGCATCTTCACTCACAACATTTCGAAAATCCGGATCAATCAGTGCAATTATTAGTTCGGATTAAAGAGGTCATACTGTACATGACTTCTCATACAGTAGTATGAGTAAGCTTATTCGAAAAGTAAAACAAAATCAGTATTTTTCACTAATACAGCATAACAAACTATTATCAAGTATTGATATTTATTCGATTTGAAACAGAAGTTACAGGTAATGAGGAATTTTTATTTCATGAATCTCTGCTTGGTAAGACAGCTGTATCTGAAATATTTAATAAAAATGATAATTTTAAGATTGTGTACAATATTCCTTAGAAGAACTGCATTGGCCTATGTACTGATGAAATTCAGGCTTTAATAGGAAAGCATAGAGTTGTTGAAGCTACAAGAAAGAAAGCTGTCCCTAAAGCTAAGTCTTAGCTCACTGCAGTATCCACTGTGAAGTTTTGATAGCAAAAGCAATGACTGAAGGACTGAAAACTGGTCTTAATCAATCAATTAAGATCGTTAATTATATTAAATCTAATGCACTAAGTCCGATGTTCCTAATTTTACAGTAGGAAATGAGAAGTGAATATATATAAAAAACTAAAAAACAACTGCTGTACAAATGTTAAATGTTTGTCCAAAGGCGAGATTTCAAATAGTTTTTTGAACTTGAGAAGTGTAAGTTTTCCTTTGCAATTCAAAATGTGAAATACATTATTTTTTAACCAATCACTATGTATGTAAGCAATTAAACAAGGAACATCAATGTTTAACACTATCAGATTATTTGACAATTCTCTTGAGCTTTTCAAAAATTCTGCAAGACTTGACGAGACCTCCAAAACTCTTGCAAAACTAGAAATATCTCAGCAACAAATACAGCTATCATAGTAAATTTAAATGAGACAATGAATATACATTCCAGGTATTTGAGGGCAACAATACAAGAGTCAATGATTGCAGTAAGGAAATCAGAGCACGAACAGCTTGCGGAAACAGAAGTGCATATTGTCTAAACAAAGTGTTAAAATCAAATAATATATCAAGATCAGCAAAATTAAAGCTATTCAAATAAGTGATGTATATATGCTTGGGACAGATGGACAGTAAATAAAGGTTAAATTAGTTATGGAGATGGTAAAGTAAGTCAGCGAGAAGAGTTACAGGGGGGGGGGGGACAACAATTAAAAATTGAATTTGGGTATAGTAGAACTAATCAGGAGGTGCTCCAAAGTCTGGTGGCATATAGAATCTGATAGCCGATAGCAAGAACGCAAGTACAAATGCCAAAGAATGTAGTAAAAAGAAAGCTACAAAGCACCAGAAGACAGGGAAGACCAAAATCTGGATGGATTGATCAAGCTGAAGTTGCTTTATTCAGCTTGAATCCAGTTGTTTCAGATAAGCTTCCATTTTCAAGTTCAATTCAAATAAAGTGGAAGACTGGTCAATTTGTATCTGAACTTAGATCAATCCTTGTTTTATTATAAACACAATTTCAGCTTATTCAACATCGTTATGATTACAACATGGGGTGGGGTCCACATTAAACATTCCAGATTGTGTTGAATTTAATTCATCCTATTAATATTCAGGTGTACTGTTCTTAACATTCTTCAGCTCGGGAAAGTGGAACAGCAAAGACACTGTTTTGTCTTGATATTTTGGCGTACACTAAATTCAAGTAGTGTAACAGAAAATTAAGAAATGCTGTATTAGAGAAATTATTAAATGAACAGTTAACTTAGTGAGTTCATTGTGAGCTTAAAAAAATTGTATTGTTAATGCACTTTTTATGCTAATGGTTTGTTCTTTCTAAATGTTCATTTTTCCAGTATATTTACCACGATTTGCACAATGAAGGACCTAATAAACAATTACTTTCGTATATCATCGTAGCAGATTGCTTTTCATACAAATTTTTAAATTATAATGGTGCTGGAATAATCGAGTTTTTAGTCGTTAATAAATAAAAATATAATTTTCAAGTAGATTTCAATCAAGTGATATTATAACGGTTAGTAAACACTGCTTAAACTAGGAAAGTTGGAAAACCCAAGCAATCAAGCAAAGGAAGTGGAAACACTTAGTTAACAAAGCCACATACACACAACTGCTGCAACAATAAAATTTTAGCTTAAATTATTATTCATTCACAAAATACCACAGATTTCTCGTAGATTTTCCTTAAAATTACTTTTATAAGTAAATCAATACAGCAGGCTACATGTGATTACTCGAATAATTACCCTACCTTGGATTCAATTTTGGAGTATAATTTGGCAGACGTGTTGGATACAATTTACGTCGTATACCGGACAATTCACCAGCATTTGCTATGCCATGAATTGCTGTTTCCCATGTAGCATAATTGCCAAGCGCACCAGGTGCTTTGGGAAGCTCCTCAGTTGCCTGTAGATACGTTTCAACAGAATTCAAAGTACCTGTTCAAATTGAACCAATCCATGAACATGTTAGTTGTCAATTGGTTTATGAACTTACCTTGGAAGTTTTTCTGAAGAAAAAGTACCCCCATGTCTGCTGGAATGCTATCAAAACCGCATGCACTCACAATGTAAATACCTTTTTCTTGTGCAAGTTTATGATAGTTTAACTGCATGCTCTCCATATATTGAGGTTCTCCGGTAACATCTACTTGATGCGTACCCGTTTCTAAGCACGCTTTCACAACAGGCTCGCCAAAAAATCGGTATGGACCACAGCAGTTAATTATTACTCTAGCACGAGCGGTCATCCTTTTTAGAGACTCATAGTCTTCGACATCAGCAGTTATAATGGGGACAGAATTTAAATTATCATCTGCAAAATATATATTTAGTGAGTTATTCAGTTTTACTATAATTGAAAACTTTTGTTTAAAGCTTATAATTCTGTATGCAATAGGGTTTTTGCTATTCATGTTTTCACAGTTGCTGGTGTTCGCTGTGTAGAAAACATATTCGACTATTTGGACCAGACTGTACATTTTCGAGGAATTTTACGTTTATGCATGTAGAAAGCCCTGCAGGTAATCCCCACAAATACAAACATGCGATTGTACTTGTTGCAACATGATCAGCATTTACATTCGCAATTCACATCTTCAAAGCTTATGTAGTATATCATTAAAGTTAATTTGTTAAATTGCTGTTACAAAGTAGTTGGGCTCCAATTAAATTGCTACATACATACCTGTCTTCTTTTGATATTCTGCAAGGGTCTGTTGTAGTTTCGCTTCAGAGCGTCCTGCAATTCCCCATGTCAGAGATCTCCCCTTAGCTTTTGCAAGCTTGTGAAGTTCTCCTATACAGTGCTTTCCAGTAAAACCTGAAGCTCCAAATAACACAATGTCTAACCGGTTGGCCATCCTTAAAAAAGTAACTGCCTATTATGTCCGAAAATGCGTATTATTCGTACATGTTATGAATCCAAGTACTTACTTTTCAGTATCCTCGACTTCAGTAATGAAATATAAATGTTAATACCTACTTGTTTTTCCATACAATACAAATAACCACTTAATATCACTCAAACCTTTGTACTTGTATTGTTTTATGTTAAAAGCTATCGTTAGTTGAACTTTAATCTATTTTGGTACTGAAGATACATTAACATAAAAGACCAGCAGTAACTAAATGTCAAGGTCAGAAACGTACTATACGTGTACTTGCAGTAATGCAAATGTAGGGGTAGATTTACATCTCAGCGACCCGAAGCCGGCAACAAACAGATAATAAGGTGTGCGACTATTGTTCACAATCAACAGCAGATATTTATATAAAAAACTTTTTAAAATATCTTACAGTAGGATAGGGACTTAAGCGACAAGCGTTGTGTTGACAGTAAAAATTAAAAATTGTTTGTAACTGATACTTAAGATTTTCTATATGAGTCGTATATTTTCAAAACCCGCTATTTGTTTTTCGGATGATTTTTCAGGAAGGGCAAAAAACTGTCATACTGTTAATTAATAATATTTCGTTAGTTTTTTTGGATAGTTTACTTATCACATGAATAACACACATTATGCACATAAAATTATTGACATAAATTTACGCACAAGTGAAAAAGCGATATATAAAAAAGTGACATAGCAGGTTTTGACGCTAACTATGTAGTATAGCGGGTTTTGAAGTAAAATTGATATCAGTAAATCAATTAATTGTAACACAAATTTTTTTTATTAAAGTCAAACTAAAGCCTACAACACCGTTAAATGATTTTGACAATAATAAAAAAACAAATTGTTAGATAATAAAATCATTTTCTTCGATGAATTCACATGTTAAATCGCTTTTCTCTGTTGCTGTTTCTTCAATGCTTTGCTTCAAATTCTTGTAGAAATTAAGTTCCTGGTAATCCTTCCAGTTCAATCCAGTGTTTCATTAGTAATGTTTCAATGCTCTTTAATTTTTTTTCACCAACTGTTTTGCCTACTGCTACAATGGCTGGTTTTATAGAACTAGGAGTTTGAGTACCTTTTCTGTTAACGAATCGTGGAATACCAAGTTCATTATTATAATTTACTTCTCCTCGTATTGTAACACCAGTCTTAGTTTTTTTCAAAAAAAATCTTTTTGAAGGATTAAATTTGAAGTGCCATGCGCCAGGTGGTTTTAGATACTTTTTGCATTCTGCACGCCAATCATACACTCTTACAATTTCAGGATCAGCCAAATTCCAAACTGTTGCACTTTCTTCTATGTAGCCGACATACTCTTCAGGTTGAACAATAACTTCGTGTTTTCTTATTCGTTTTTCAATTTGCGCAAAAACCCTATCTGGAGGAATAAACGAATGTCCCACAACAGGGAAAATAATTTCAACTGATTTCACGTGTTTGTTATCTGAATAGAACCATTTCATAAGCATCGTGATAAGAGTAGTGTTCTTATTCTGTCCTCCACAGCCATCAGCAATAAGACGTACAGTATGGATATTTTCTGTATCTGTATTACATAACCGGTGGTAAACAGCACTCGAAATTTCATTACTACTTTTTTGAAACTGCGTTTCATTCCAGTAGTAACAATGAACATTCTCTTTGGCCAATATATCTTTAGAAGTTCCCACCACTATAGTAAAGTTATAAAAATTTAACTGTGATGAGATATACGCGTGTGAATCTGGCAATCTTGGTAATGCCATATTCTTTTGGCAGTCAAAAGACATTATTAAAGTTCCCTCTTCTTTTGTTTTTAGTATCGTGAAAAATGCTGACGCCTTCAGTTTATGAATTTTTTTTGTATTATCAACTTTTGTTTTTCTTCTTCATTTGGTTCTCTCTTCAGTAATTCAGAATATTCTATACATTTTGAACACATATCTGATCTAGGACTCCCAAATCCGATATTATAGCTTGCTGTAAATATATTTCTAAAAAACGACTCCTTAACTTTCATTCTGATGTCATCGACAGATTCATTATACATTTTAAACATTTTTTTTATGTTTAATTCTGCAGGTAAATAAACACGTTCAACTGACTTTCCCCTGCAGTAATGGGGTTCCCTACATTTAAAAGATTCAATAAATGTTTCAATATTTTTCCTTTGATCAATACTTTTGTGGCTTTTATGATCGCCACCTCGTTTTTCTGTAGCGACTTGTCCATCTGAATGGAAATGTCTGGTAAGTACACCCTGAAGTCTGTCTTTTTTAATTCCAATTACATTTAGAAACGTTTGTCTGCATACAGGTACCAGCTCACCGTCGTTAGCCTTTCTAATAAAGTACTTAAAAGTCAAAGATTTTCTTGACTCGATCATCTGACGATTGGGTCGTTTAGGTCTATATACTGCACAAAATTTAATAATGAAGTTGTCTTGTGCAATTTTACAATTGAATTGAAAATAAGCTTTATGAAACATAAGAATATCTGACATTCTCGGAGTTTTGCATTGCATAGCCCCTTTGTGGTGGTTACACGTTGGATACAGTGGTAACTGAGATGCAGAATATCTATTAAAAGTAAAAACGAAACATCGTAAGTTAGGAGCAAAATCTCTGTAGCTGATTAAAAGTGCTTACCTTTTTGCCTTTTCTGTTACGTTGCCACTTTTCTGGTTGCCTTATCTTCTTCCTTGAACCGCCAGTCGGCGTTTTTTCTATATCTTTGTCGTAATCACTCATGTTGTAATAACATTAACAACTACAAACTAACTAGGTCCAAAATAAACACAACACGAGAATAATTATTACTCTTTATGGGAGTATAGCTGAGCAATGAGCATATCGTTATTGCATTAATGGTAGAGAGGGATTAGTCACGTGACTGAACAGATGAATCTCATTGGTGCAAGCGGTTATAGCGGGTTTTGATACTAACTTGTCAGGATTATAGCGGGTTTTGAAACATATCGCCATCTTTAAATGCGATTTTAAGCATTAAATAGAGGGTTTTGAACCAATTGGATCACAGAAATACATGCAGCGGAAAAAACTGAGCTAGGAACCATTGAAAAGTAAAAATCACTAAAAATGTTAGATAGCGGGTTTTGAAAATAGACGATTCATATGATCTTACATAACCTTTCCTAAAACCAAGTATTTTACCTTTTAACCACTTATCTTTTCCTTTCACAAAATTTTGAATCATTACGATATCCCCTATTTTTAACTTCTCTAAATTTTTTGCATTTTTATTGTAATATTCTACTGCCCTGTTCTGTCTTTTCTTAAATTCGATTTTTACCTGATTAAAATTTGTAAATTTTGGTTCCAGTAATTTTTTATTAATTGGTAAATGTGTTCTTAGTCGTCTATTAAATAATAATTGTGCTGGACTAGGTATATTACAGGAAATTGGTGTGTTCATTAAATCTAGTAATACCATGTTTATATCATTTCCGTCCATTTCTGCCTTCAAAATGGTTCTTTTTACTGTACCTATAGCATTTTCTACTTGACCATTTGACTGAGGAAAGTGGGGACTGGAAGTACGATGGGTGAAACCCCATTTTTTAGCAAATTCTGCAAATTCGTGAGAATTAAATGGTGGGCTATTATCAGAAATTACGATTTCTGGTATCCCATGCCTACAAAATATTTCTCTTAAAACTGAACTTACTCTAGCAAAATTGTTTGTAGGGATTTCTTTGACTTCTACAAATTTTGAAAAATAATCTACTGCTAATAAATATTTTGCATTGTTCGTATCAAAAATATCAACGCCAATTTTTTCCCAAACCCTACCTGGAATTTTGTGTGGTAGTAAAGGTTCTTTTTGATTAAGATTCCTAAACGATAGGCAAATTTCACAAGAGTCCACTAAATTGTTAATATCATTATTAAGGCTTGGCCAATAAAAAATTTCTCTGGCTCGTAATTTAGTCTTTTCTCTTCCCAAGTGAGTTCGATGCAACAAATTAAGCATTTCTCGTCTCATGGATTGCGGAACCACGATTTTTTCCCCATTAAATATTAAATTGTTGACTACCGTTAATTCGTCTCGTATTGACCAATAGGGTGTCAACTCTTTACTGATTTGATTTTTATTTTCCGGAAAACCCATTTTAATTACATCAATTAATTTAACTACTTGTATGTCTTTTAGTGTTTCATTTCTAAATTGCCCTTAGGGCGGGTTGCACCAACCCTGATTAGAGTCGTGTTAGCTAATTCAAGTTAACTAACTAGTTGTTAGACATATTCCTGTTGCACCGACGTAAGTTTACCTTAAGTCGTGTTAGTTAACACAGGTTAACTAATCTACCAATGCGCCACGATTAAATTATTTAACACAGCTTAAATTGGTTAAAGTTTGGTTATGATAATTTATTATAAATTATATACAATATTTACAGTGTACTACATTTTTTCCAATTCTTTTTTTTTATCTGCAGTTCAATTTCTTTAATTTGGGTTTCAAACCGTTGCTGCTGTAGTTCTTCCTCAGCTTTTTGTTTTTTTAATAATAGAATCTCAATTTCTTTTATATTCTTTTTAAACGTTTTTCGATTTTTGTACCTTTTGAAGAGCCAGCAGTTTGTACCTTGTTACTTACTTCATCACCTATAAAATAAAATTCTATAAATTTGTTTCCATGTAAAATATAATATCTTTAGTACATACTCAACTCAATTAAGCATGTAATTAAACTATATTTTGAATAAAAATTCTTTCGCTATAAAATTGCTTACTTATGATCATAAATTTATTTTAAACAAATATGTGCAATAACTTAAAACTTTATAGTGTAATATTATTGTACCTTCATTCACCGAAAGAATGTCCAAGTCTGAAACGTCTGGTGCCATGCATTCCTCGATAGATGGAAGATCTATATGTATAAAAATAATTAAGAATTGTATAAGGGGATAAAGAATTATAAAAAATTACTACCTGAAATCACGTAGTTTACAGAACTATCAGCGAAATTTTGGATGGGCTCCATCTGCGGTTGCAAAATAGCTAACAACCGTTCTTTTGTTGAATCTAATTTTGGTGTGGTGAAAGTACCACCACCAGTTTTGTTTCTCTGTACCTGAAACACAAAAGTAGACTTTTATATTTGAGTTAATTATAATATAGTAAGTTACGTTACCTTATCATCGGCACTTTCTTTTTTTAGCGTTCTCTTTAAATTGCTATACGCTGTTTTCAGCTGGACCGGTGTTCGTTCGCTGTTTTGGGTTGATTTGGAGTTAAACTCAGTACAAATCTCTTTCCAAGCCTCTGTTTTTTTTTTGTAACGTGGTCCCATCCGTCTTTTTATTCTCGACGACGTCACTGCGGTTTGCCACTACCTCCATTAGGAGTTCCTTCTCGGCTTCGGAAAAATTTGAACTGCGTTCACGTTTTGCCAGTTTATAAAATAAACACGTTTTAATTTAATAACAAACACCAGCGGACTCTACTCACGTGTTATTTTAAGGTTACGTTACTGTTATTAACACTGAACTGTATATAAACTGGAAAGGAGACGCTGTGTAAACAGCTGAGGCAAATCAGCAAAGTATGCAACCTGCCGTACTGTAGTATAACTATCTCTTTTTATCACATAAGCATTATAGGTGTTTGATATCAAGCACACCACTTTTGTGTTTTATATTAAATTAAACAGAATATAAATGACATGTTAACTTTTATACTAAAACAATGTGTAAAGTTTACTTTAAAATCTTTATTAAAAATTAAAGATCTACAAAAAACAAGAGTTATTAATACAATAATCAGTGGAAACTTCTTAGCTACAATTCAGCAATTTTTAAATAAAATTATCTTGGTCATTTTTTGCCTTACAGTAGCTGCCTTACCATGTAACTGTAAATTTAAAAGTTTTGTATGGTGATGCATTCTGCATTTTATAAATAAATTTACAATTTGGCGTATTAATTGAAGTTCATGTAAATCTTCAAACAAGTGTTCTTCCGTTCTTGGGTCTTCTGGTTTAAACAGACTCAAATTTGTTCCAAAATTATTTAATGCTAAATTTTGTAAACGCAATTTAATATTTGTTTTATTTTTTAACAATCCTTCATTATGCATGATAAATCGAAAACTTCTTTCTGTGAAGTGAACGATTTTATATACAACATCCGATGCATAACGTAAACCACCTCGACTTACTGCTTGTGTAAATTTTTTGAAATGTTCATTAGAAGCACTGTGTAAATGATCATATTTTGCATCAACATTTTTAAATAGCAATATTTCTGCACATGGCTTACAGGTTGCTGTTTTTAATAATTTGTCGACAATATAGCCAGAGATATAATAGCAAATGTTTTCCTGAAAATCTGTTAGGTTATTAATGCTACATATATTCCTCATAATTTGATCATCAAAAATTTCATTCTTGTCTGCTTCGTCGCTGTTCTTAGTAGACGATCTTAATTCAAATGCAGGTGTACATAAATTCCCAAAATCTCCACAATTGGCACTCACACTTGGTGTTACTGAATTTCTAAATAATAGCTGTCGTAGTGACCATTTCAGTTGTAAAACATTGGGATTATTGTTCCACCCTCCTCTAGATCGGATACAGCAAAAGTACAGTTCCAAATGGTCCTGCGAACATTTATAGCTTAAAAAATATTTTAGTGGATTGCTGTCCAGAGTGAATAAATCTGTTGCTAAATGCAGTGTGCTTTGCATTGTCAGAATAAACCCTACTGCAAAGGTTTTTCTTGCGTGCCATAAAATAGGCACTCCATCAATGTGCAGTTTTTTTAAATATTCCGTTGTCTCAGCAAAAACTTCTGTAAAATAATTTAAAGTAGTTGGTCTGATTGGAGCTTTATATCCTTTCCCAAGGGGATTTCTTGAATTTAATATATCAAAGATCCTATCAATCATTCGTATAAATTCAATTGTGGCACTGCACTCTTGAAAATCAGGATGTCCAGAATTTCTCAAGTATTCTAGAGCATCTGCTACCCCACTACTGAGTGTTTGAACAGCCAGACGTACGTTCATTATTTTGTTTTTAAAATAAACATGATTGGAAGTTAATGAATTTGCTAATCGCAGTTGTTGATACTCTTGAATTTCATCTAATTTTTTTAAATAACTCCAACCAATAATTCCTTTGCTTGACGTTAATTGTTTTTCAGCAAATTTGTTGCGGGCCAATTTTAGCATATGACAGGTATCTAACATGCAATATAATTTAGTTGTTGTACATGGATGATTAAAATACGAATTGGCGTTTTCACCATAAATATTACAACCAAATTTATTAAATGTTGCTATATTTGTTGTAGCTCCATCACAGGTTATGGATCTTACTGTTATACCAACGTCAAACAAATTTCTTAGACAGCAGTTAATCAGTTGCGATTGTATATTTGCATCCGTTTTATTTATTAAAAAGTAGGCTATAGGGCATTTAAAATTGCCAGTATAGCTTACAATTTGAAATAAAAGTGCTTCCGATGCTGGTGTGTCAAAATCTGCATCGACAATACCACCATAATCAACATTACCAGTGAATTTTCCTTCCTTATCGTCCCATAATATTTGTTTTCTTATCGACATCGAATCAAAAATTAAGGCGCATTGTTGTAAATTTGGTTGTTTCTTTACCTCATCTTTTAAAAATCCCAAAACTTCACTTAATACTCCAGGTTGGCAATTTAAACTGCATAACCATTTGCGAATGGTACGACCATTTGGCAGTATAAAATGCTGCCTCACAAAATTGTATGCTTTCGGAGAGTAAAAGTATAAAGTCTGAGCAAATTGCTTCATTAATGCGGAATAACGCCTTTGTCCAGGGTGCAAATGGCCTTGGTTGTTTCTTTCATGTAGCAGAAACTCTAAAGGAAATCCTAAAAACGTAATACATAAATTATTTTAATCCTGCTATATTAACATTATAGTTACCTACCTTGAAAATAATTTCTTAAAACCATATCTAAGTTCTCATTGCTATAACCATTTTTCGAAAGCTCATCTATGATATCTTTCATGTTAGAAATTTTTAGATCTTGTCGTTTTATCTTCTGCTTCAATGTTTTTATTTTTCTTTGGAATTTATGTATGTCTAACCTAATATTAGTTTGTGTTCCTGCATCGACCAACATTTTGACTTGTGTAGAGGTAGTTGGCATATTATTTTTATCAATATCCATTTGCCCGTCAGGATTCACAGTTTCCTCTTCAGGATTGTGAAATTCTTCGTCAGGTTTCAGAATCTTAATGTTCTAAAAGTATATTTGTTAAAGAGCTAGATCTACCTACTATTTCAAGCACAGTTACTGATTTTAATATTTTTATAAATTTATACTTACGTGTTTTACTAAAACCCTTCGTGTATTAGCTTTCTTCAACAAATGCTTCGGAAATGAAAAAACCGAAGGTACTGCATCAGCCTTTAACAATTTCAGAGTTGATCCTGGTCGACTTTTATAATCTTTTTCTAAAAAATGTGCTCCACAAATTCTACTTGTTTTAGACGGATACCAATCCTCTCTTCGAACCGCATTTACCCACAATTTCACAATATCTGGGCGTTTAAATGGAAATCTAATAATATTATAAATAAAAGATTGGTAAATACTACTTTATATTAAAAATTAATGACAAATCCTCACATTTGTTTACTTACGTGTGGAATGCTATTTTGCTGTTAGCTTGATGTAAGTTATTACAACCATAAGCAACACAATTAAGTACCATTTTAATGGAGGTTTCAGTCTTTAACAAATATTTTCAATCGACTTGTGAAATAGAACTATGTTCAGAGAAACTTTTGAACAACTTTTACGTCTACACTTACACACGTGGGGCACTACAAACACATGTTAACAAGTAGCAAACCAGCTGCTCTCATAATCATCCACAAGTTAGATAGCAATGCAAATACTACAGTTAGCTCTATCCTTGTTTTAGATGCGCCTGCCACACCAGTTTGCATTTACCGAATAGTGGCGTCTCCGTTCCAGTTAGTATATAGTTCAGTGGTTATTAAATCTGTGAAATGACAATTGACATACAGAAAACCAAAATGTCACTAGATTTGTACCTAGGCTTGCCAGATATTAATTTAAAGAAAGGGGTATTTTGAGATTTAGCCGTGGTGAGGTGTCACGTCTTCAGGTGTGTCATATAGTATATTTTTCTTATTCATGGCTTATATATAGGATAGGTGTTTGCCAATCACCTTAGCTTACGATTACGTCACCATCGTGCTGAACAAACTTCAAAATAAAGACTGAACTTAAAATGATATGAAAAACTTTATTACTACTTATATATTTTTATACAAGTATTATTTATTATTATTTAACATATTATATTATATATAAACATAACATAAATACTCTAAATGAAAAATTAACATACATAGATAGGAGCAACACATATAAACATAATATATTCTTATTATAATCATAATAACATAACACTTAAATAAAAATTAGTCACTGTACTTTTCACTTGAAGTAGTTGCTTTCAACAATTTCTCATTTTGAAGGACATATTTATGAAATTCCTTGCAGGTTTTTCCATAATTATGTTTAACCATTATCTCAGCCTCTACAGCTTTAAGCGTTAAACGGCTTCTGTTATCTCGCCAAGCCCCAAACATAAGTCTGAACATTCTCTCACTCATTGCATTTGAATGAGGAAGCGCAAAAACAAAATTAATAATTTTTTCCATGTGAGGAGCTTCACACGCGTTTAAAAATGTCATCCATTTTTGTTCATATGACAAAATATTTTTAAAAGAGGAAAATGTTGATTTAAGGTGGACAAATTCTTCAAACAACAAGTCAGAATTCACATCATTGATAGGAAATGTATCTGTTACGGACAAAGACGATAATCCGGCCAATGACGTTATTGGCCGGTCAATGACGATAATGCCCAGCCATGTCGGACATTATCGATAATGACCGGCCACTAACGTTAATGTCCATGTAATTTGGGCAATGTTGATAATTCATCATACGAGCGCACTGTTAACATCATCGTCCGGGCGATGTCGTCATTGCCCGTTAGACAGCGGCCAATGATGATAAAATAGAAAGTTGGGTTATGTATTAGAGATATACACTACTTTTGGAGCACCTTTAATTCTCCATTCTGACAATGGTCGAGAGTTTGTCAATTCAGTTCTGGTAGAACTACATGCGATGTGGCCAGAGGTAAAAATTGTTCATGGGAAACCTAGGCACAGCCAGAGTCAAGGATCGGTTGAACGTGCCAATAGAGATATTGAGGAAATGTTGGGGGCGTGGATGGATGAAAATAAAACCAAAGACTGGCCTGCAGGGATCAAATTTATCCAGTTCAAGAAAAATCGTGCACTACATTCTGGTAAGTGTGTCTTATGCAACGCTGCGGAGTTTGAAAAAAGTGCAATCCCCAATTACAGTATTTTTGTTCACAAGGAATTGGAAGATCTCCGTATGAGGCTATGTTCGGATGTCCGGCTAGAGTAGGACTAGCCTCAGCTGGCATTCCACATGATGAAATCAACTATTTGGCCACTGAAGAAGATGTTGAAAATTTGCTAAAAGAAATGGAAGGGGAGTTTAAAGATCTTGAGGATCCTAATTCGCATACGGAGAGAGAAGATGAAGAAAATACAGTACCAGAAAACGTCGAATTAGAACTTGAAAATGAAACAGTAGATGCTGGAAGCTTGACTGAATACAGTAAGTTCATTACATATTTTTATTCAATGGCAAATATCCACATATACCTGCCCACCAAATAAATAACATTCTATTGAATTTTTGTCGTAGGGTACGAAGACAGAATAGTTTGCGGCCAGTGCTCTACAGTATTACCACTTGGCGAACAAGTTAATAATGATGGAAAATGCCTTAATTGCGAACGACACGAAAACATTGTGAATGAGCGTAAAAGATCCAGAGAATCTTTAGAAAAACAAGCCACCAAAATGCTGAAGCTATCTAACCAAAAATTCTCTGAGGTTCAAGTCGGAACTACGGTCCGTGTACCCATACCGGACGTAGACCGAGCTCGTGATTCTCCACGTAATGTACTGGCTGTTGTCAGTAGTGTAGAAAATGGTCTTTATAAGCTTTGTGAGTTTTCATTTTATGTGCGGATGAAAATATAAATTACAGAATAATTTTGAGATTTTAGGTACAACCGATGGCGTTTTAAAGCAGAAGTTCACCAGATCTGAGTTTAATCCCTGCATTGAAAAATTTATTTTACTGGAGAACCTCAGCGATTCCGCAAAAAATAAAGAAATTTCCCTTAGAGAAGTTGCAGCTCAAAATAGTATTTTAGGGGGACAGGGGTACAAGCGTTGTCATTGCAAGGGCGGATGTAAAAACAAAAAGTGTGCATGTCGCGCAAACAAGAAAATTTGCAATTCGAAGTGCCACGGATCACTCTCATGCCACAACAAGAATGATTAATTTAGAGCTCTTTCAATATTATTTGAAAAATTAATATTCTTTTTTTAATTTTTTTTAGTTAATAAGTGTGAATAATATCGTTTCACCTTGCACCTACATCGACGGTGCACATTTGATGAATAAAAATATTAAAAGAAAACATATTGTATAGTTTCAATAATAATCATGATACCTATATCAACATTCTCCAGCCATTTTTGGCAATTATCGTTAATGACCGGGCAAGGATGTTAACATGAACATAAAATGAAAATATTGACAACATTGCCCGCCCGCAACGGGCCATAACGTCAATGCCCGGCCATTAGCGATATTGGCCAGGAAAAATGGACATTCACGTCATTGTCCGGCCATTATCGTCACTGTCCAATTATCGTCTTTGTCCGTAACATATCTAATACATTTGTGAATTGTTCAAAAGCTGGTAAACTTTCTAATTTAAATATCTTTAGGACTTCATATCGATTATTTACAAATTTAAAGCGTTGTTCAATGTACTCAATAATTTTCTCGAGAAATGCATCAGCTCGTCTTTTGAATAAATCAATTTCACTTTGATTATCACATTTTTTAATTTTCTGTAACGCAATCATACCGTAATATTTTTCCGACCATTTTGACCGAAGAGAATTTCGCAAATTCAACATTAAGTCGTACAGTTCTATGATGATAGGTCCATGACTTTCGAGTTTCAAAATTATGTTTTGAATCATGGTTCCAATATTTGAAAATAAACCGAGATATGCTTCAGCTAACTCGTTAGTGAAAAATTCGTGAATAATTGCTGGACAAGAATTTATTGACATAAAAAAAATACCTCCATTTGATATGCAAAAGTTCGAATTGCATATATAACATTTTGCAAATCCCTCTTTTTTGTCTTTTACAAGCCAATTGTAGATTTTAAGCCAATCGTCATTAAAATAATTTCGCCTTTTTTTGGATTTTTTCTGTTCCAATTCCTGCGTTTTCTCATCTTCGGTGTCATAGTCTTTTTCAGATGATGACATTTTGTCCAATCTGCAGTAAAAGATACCTACTTTAATTATATTTTACGAGTATTAAACGAAATTTAAACTTACGCAATGATTTGCGCGTTTGCGGTGGTAAAGCATTCAGCATCGACAAGCGATTCCGCACTGCTTAGCTACACAGCCCGCCTGCACACTAAACCATAGGTTAGTTCAGATATTGCACTAAACGACTAAACAGTAAACTAATAGGGGAAGGTGACCTGTGATGGCCCCCCTAACTATATTTCGTTATAAATTAAAAGCCATTTGAGATATGAAAACAAGCTTTGGTGAAAAATTACGTTATCATATGATGTTTTTATTACTACATAATAAACTTTTTTCTTTTCTTTCAGTTTGGAGTAAAACATTAAAATATAAAAAAAACAAGAGGCCATCATAGGCGTATGTCATCCAATGATGGCCCCCTTTATAAAATTGTAAAAAGACGATTTTCACAAACAAAATTACGTAGTATTTTTTAAATAAAAGACAGTTAAAACTAAAAAATCTGGTATAATAATAAGAATAAACATTGTCAGATATAAAAACATTTTAAAAATCAAAAGTGCCTCTAAATTATGTTGCTGAGCAACAAGATACAATATGAGGCCACGTTTCACAACAAAACTAAAAAATAAAAACGTAAAGTTTTTAATAAGGGAACATACATTTTTAAAAATCTTAAAGTTAAAAACGCCTTTGTGGTTGACAAACTTCACAAATAAAAGTCTTTGTTGATTTAGAAACATCAGCACACTCCGCGTGACACCAACTGTTGCAGTTCTGGCACCTTAGCCAAAATTCTTTGGGACGAGAACGAGAAAAGAGCTCGTTACAGTACAGACATGATGCATCTGATTCATCATCACTATCTCCTTTTAACTGTTTTTCAACTTTTCTTCTGGCTGCTCTTGCTGTTTTTCTTCTTTCCCTTTCGAGTGCTTCTTTTTTGGTCTCTTTTATTTCTTCAATATCTGGTGTGCTGTTAATAACACCTGTCTTCCCAAGTTTTCTTTTCCTTTGGGTTAATAATTTTGCTGTCACCTTCGGGAGAGGGGATATTTCTTCAATTTGCTCTCTGCCTATAGAGGTGCTTGCAATTTGGTCAGTTGAATGGAAAGTCTGCTGGGTTTCATGCTGGGTTTCATCCTCGATTTCACTTTGCGGTTGTTCTTCGTTTGTGATTTCCCTATCTGTCGTAGAAGCAGCTGCAAATTCCCAGTCTTCAAACACATCTGGGTTAAACGGATAAATTCCGGTTTTTTTAAAAGAACTTATTGCGTTCGATGGAGTCGCAGCTTTAAGGTAAGCATTATTGAAAAGTTTTGTCACTTGAAAATGAGTGACAGTCCGCCCAGGATTATCTCTCATCCATTTTTCTATTTCCATATTGTAGAAAGTTTGAAGAGGTGCAAAAAAACCAACATCAAGGGGTTGGACACGATGGGAACAATGTGCTGGAAGACAAAATAGTATAATTCCATTTTCCTTACCATATTCCAATACTTCCAATCCCTTGTGACTACTATGCCCATCAAGGATTATAAGGACTTTATTTTCGTTCGATGGTTTAACATGCAAGACAAAGTGCTTTAGCCACTTGACAAATGTCTCTGTGTTCATCCAGCCATTATCTTGGCAAAATGCTACACTGCGTACAGGTGCGTCATCCATTAACTCGGCTTTAAATCGTTTCCGTGGAAAAATAAAGGCGGGAGGAACAAATGTTCCTATAGCGTTCATACAACATACAGCGGTATAATTTTGTCCACGTTCCGCACTACTTATAATTCCTATTTGTTTTCTTCCTTTTGTTGCGAGAATTTTAGTAGACTTTGTAGGAACTGTGCTCATGCCAGTCTCGTCAACATTATAGATATTTTCGGGAGGAAATTCATATTTATCCATAACTTCTACAATGGAACGAAAAAACAACCTAATGTTTTCTTTATTGAAAGCCTGTGCTCGTGCGATAGATGTCGGCTCGGGAGTTCTAACAGATATCCTTGGGTTTCTTGCCAGAAACCCTTTTAGCCACTTTCTACCAGCCATGCCCTTTTCTTTATTAAATCGATGGTTCATTTTATGCTTCTCCGCTATTTGAAAAACAAGCTTTCTTAACTCTGTACTGGTAAGTCCAAAAAGCCTGGTTTCTAAATTAACCACATGCTTTGCAATTTCAGCTTCACTATCAACATTAAATGTAGGCTTATGTCCACCTAAATATCCTTTGGTACTGCCCTGCGAATTTTTATACCTCCTTCGCAATGTCGTTCGAGGTACTTTATATGTTTTTGCTGATGTTGTATAGCCCAATGTTTTATTTTCTAATGCCTCCAAGGCTTTAGCCATGTCTTCTTCATCCCACAGCTGCCTATTTTTTGACTTATTCTGAAATTAATGGAGGAATTATTTTTATTACATGCATTCCTATGATGGCCCCGAGGGCCGTCATAGGAATACTGGACTGGGGCCATCATAGGCAAAACGTCATGTAACGCAAAAACACTAAAAACTAAGTATATGAAAACATAACCTCAAAACTACTACCGTACCTACATCTAAGAAAGAACCTACTGAAATATCTCTCTCCAAATTGTGTCCGTTTATCCTTTTAGATACGAACATGACATGCTTTTTAAAATAGTAATTTTTTACATCAGTTACTTACCGGATCCATTTTTTTTTATAACAGCCACATTAAACACAGGAACGACTAGAAATTTTGTCTGTATACTAACCGGCGAATGTCAAATGGATCTAGTAAACAGTCTAGACAACCAGACAATCATGACCGGAAATAACCTGACAGGGCCGACACAGGCGCAGGGCCGTCACAGGTCACCTTCCCCTATGCCGCTGCTCTTGCTATTATATCATATCACAGTCTACATTCTAGACTCGCAGACTGTGATAGATGATAGATGTGATTATACCTACCCACATTCCCGCAAGTCACGTCGGCCGCCGTCGGAATACCTCGGCGCTCGGCGCACGCCGCCGTGGCGGACTGCCCTATGAATAAATCTTGAAATGGGGTATTTTTAGTACCCCTTTTGGATTAAAAAAAAAGCGGTACGTTTAAAGATCGTTATAGAAAATGGGGTATTGTACCCCCTAAAGGGGTACGTCTGGCAAGCCTATTTGTACCGAAACTTACCGAAGGAATGATAAATACGATGTTAAGTAACAACCGTTAAATTTTCGTTGCTGCAACTGCTGACGAGTTAACATGGGATTAAATTTTACGGTGAAATTAGCTAACACGAATTAACTAATTTAACTACGCTTGTCGGTGCAACCCGCCCTAAGTTTTTCATCAGATATTGGCAACGTATCAATAACCATGCATAACTGATATTCTAGTTGATTAAATTTTTCCTCAAATTCACAATCAATATCCGGTATAAATGCTCTGGATAAAGTATCGGCTAACAGCAATTCTTTACCTTTTTTTGTATATTAAATCAAAAGAATATGGCTGAAGTAACATTAACATTCTTTGAAGACGTGCTGGGGCTGACAAAAGTGGTTTTTTATATATTGCCATTAATGGTTTATGATCATTTTCTATAGTTACATCAGTACGACCGTATATAAACTGATGGAACTTGGTACATGCAAAAACAATAGCTAACATCTCTTTTTCAATCTGTGCGTACCGTTTTTGAGTATCTGTAAATGCCTTTGACGCATACGCCACTGGTTTCTCGTTTTGAAGCAAAACTGCTCCACATCCTTCACTTGAAGCATCACATGATATCGTTTTTGGGTCATTAATTGAAAAAAAATTTAAGATGGGTGCATTTATTAATGCTTCTTTTAATTTACTGAAAGCTATTTCATGCTGACTTTCCCAATGAAATAAAACTTCATTTTTTAACAATTCTCTCAGAGGTGCTGTTAAATCAGAGTAGCTTTGTATGTATTTGTTTAAATAATTAACAACCCCTAAAAAACGTTCTACACCTTTTTTATCATTAGGCCTAGCCATTTTATTTATGGCTTGTATTTTCTCTTCATCTATTTCTAAACCTTTTTCACTAATTATGTGACCCATATATTTAACTTTATTTACTGCAAATTTACATTTATTTTTATTATACTTAATACCATGCTCCCTAGCCAATTTCAAAACCTTTTCAACCCGTTCGTTGTGCTCTTCTAAATTTTTCCCATAAATCAGAATATCACCAATGTAAGTGTCAATTGCTATGTGACCTTCAAATACCTGACTAATTCTCTTTTGAAAAACTTCGGGGGCAGAAGCGACACCATAAGGTAGCCGTAAGAAACGATAACGCCCAAATGGCGTGTTAAATGTGCATAATTTACTGCTTTGTTCGGTCAGTTGTACCTGCCAAAACCCATTTGAACAATCGACTACACTAAATACAGTTGCACCTTTTAATTTGCTTGTTATATCTTCTAGGGATGGTATGTAAAAACGCTCTCGTTTGATTGCTTTATTGAGATCTTTCGGATCAATGCATATTCGAATTTCTAAATTTTTCTTAGGGACTACTACTAATGAATTAACCCATTCGGTAGGCTCATCAATTTTTTTAATGATATTATTTTGTTCCATTTCACACAGTTTAATTTTAAGCTTATTATGTAAAGCAAAAGGAACCTTTCGAGGCGGATGAATTTTGGGAATTGCATCATCCCTTAATTCGATATTATATTTATCACCTTTTAGACAACCTATTCCCTGAAACACATCATCGTATTTATTTAGTAACTCTTTAACAGTATTTTTTTCATTTATATTATTAATTTGCTTATTTCTCTCTAATAAGTTTAATTTTATACATGCATCTAATCCTAAAATTGCTTTATTTACATCTAGGATTTGAAATTTTATTATTTCTGACATCTTATTGCTGGGTGTACTAATTTTTAAACTACACGTACCTACAGGACGTAAGATTTCATTTGTAACTGTGGTTATTATGCCTACTGATTTACACAATTTAATATCATTATTTTGATTTAATTTCTTAAATTCACCCAATGGAATTATTGAGCAATCGGCTCCAGTATCTAACCTAAACACAACCTTAATTTTATCATTTAACATACATTCTTCAGTCCATCTTTCTAGAACATTAATTTCACTTACATTACCAATAAACATATTGGGTTCATTACCAGCATTTTCATTATCATAATAATCATCCTCATCAACCTCAACTAAATTAATTTTACCTTTACATGCTGACCTAAAGTGATTTAGGGGAGAGCGGGGTTAACTGGTCCACTTTTTTTAAAATCCCAATAAAAACGTTAATTTAGATTTGATTTCAAATTTGATGGTATACTAAAATCATGTAGTTATCAGTAATGAGTTCTTAACCATCAAAAAGCTAAACACATAAAATCTAGAAATTGCAGATTATTTTTTTTATTTAGGCGTTTATGGTCCAGTTAACCTGACTGGTCAGGTTGACTGGACCACAAAGAAAACTTGGTAGATAAACTAAAATAAAACAGTTGTAAAGATTTTTGATTTAATTATTACGAAATGATTAATACAAACTATGTACACTTAAATCTGTATTAAAATATAGCATGTTATCATAACGTCCTCGTGTATATTTCAAGGGTTTGGGCAGCACACATATGACATCGTCATGGCCTACGTATGCAGGATCTTCATCTAAGTAGATGAATCTATTAGATGGTAGTTGCCTCTTGAGGAACGCTACTACATACCCATCCAACAATTCTTCTTTTACTTCTGCCGCGTAGTTTCTTGTGGTAGCAGATGTCTTTCCGTGAAGTTTTGCTATTACGAAGTCCCCTATACGAATTTTGTCAGATCTACCCTCTTCATCAGATTCCATAACATCATTAACATCTGATGAGGAATCGTGAATAGAGATGTCTTCTTCTAAAGATGAAGAACTTATACACACTCTACGTTTTACTGTGTTCACTTTTTTTTTCAATTTTCTTTTCACATTTCTTTTTTTTGCGTTTGCCCTTTCTTCAATTTCATGCTTAACTGGGGTGTCCGTCAGAACTAGTGACGAACCCTTTCTTCTGTTTCCAGCTTTAGATTTTCGAGGAGCTGCCTTTGCAAATGGTCTAATTTGTTCTGGTGAAATAATTTTTTTCTCTATAACCGACGAATTCGAGCAGCTAGCTGTGAATTGATCTGTGTGAGCTGGTATACCATTTCCATTTTCTTCAACTGAAACAGCGTCAGTAAGAGTTTCATTTAATTGAGTTTGTATATTAGGATCTCTTGCCGTTTCCACTGGGGCTGATACTTGAATTGGTGGACGGTCTGTCACATAAGATGGTAAAAAATCTTCGTCCTTAAAAATTTCATTGTTAAACGGCACTATTCCAGCCTTATTGAAGCCACTGGTTATATTCCCAACAGTAAAGGCTTTGGGAAATGCCTCGCCAACTAATTCTGCAATATCGTAAATGCTGATGGTATTTCCAGGATGGTTGGTAATCCAACGATAACAAGCTGCGGTGTAAAATTTTTTAAATGGCCCAAATACCGCCAAGTCAAGTGGCTGTAGCTTATGGCTGCAGTGGGGTGGGAATGTTAGTAAAACGATGCCTGTAGATTTTGCAAAATTTAAAGCTGCGATGCTCATATGGCTTTCATGGTTATCCATAAGAATGAATTTTTCTTTGTTGGGGCGTTCGTGTTCAGCAAAATGTTGCAGCACATCCAAAAATAAATCTGACTGCATCCACCCAGATTTTGTCGCGTTACCTTTACTTCCTATAGGAGCATTTTTCAGCATATGTGGCTTAAAATATTTACGAGGAAAAATAAGGTAAGGGGCTTTCCCAGTGCTTCCAACAATTCCAACAAATGTTATCAGCGTACCTCTTTCCGCAGAAGTAACCTGGCCTACTTGCTTAATCCCTTTTGAAGTGATAATTTTGGGCGGTTTATGTACCGTTGTCAACCCTGTTTCATCTAAATTATAGATGTCTTGGGGGCTGAATTTATACTTGCTTAGTAGATTTTCAAGGTTTCCAAAAAATTTTGAAACGTTATGCTTATTGAAGCTGGTGGCCCGACTTAAACTGGTCAGTTCAGGAGTGCGAAGTGATAACACATGTCTTTTCTTGAATGCCAATATCCATTCTTTTCCAGCCATTTTTTGCCTTTTCCAGTTTTCCTTAATTGTCTTATCATTAAGTACAGCAAAGTCATACGCAAGTTTTCGTGCTTCATCAGTAATGAGACCATAATGCATAGCGGAGGCTTGTTTCAGATAATTTGATAATAATTCTTCTCCTGCTGTTGAGAAAAATTTGAGATGTTCATTACGTGGTGTAAAGTTTACATTATCCAAATTTTCATTTCCTTGCGATTTTCCTATATATCTAATTAATGTTGTTCGTGGAATTTCAAAATGCTTTGCAGCACTACGCACCGTCGTTAGCCTTTCTAATAAAGTACTTAAAAGTCAAAGATTTTCTTGACTCGATCAGCTGACGATTGGGTCGTTTAGGTCTATATACTGCACAAAATTTAATAATGAAGTTGTCTTGTGCAATTTTGCAGTTGAATTGAAAATAAGCCTTATGAAACTTAAGAATATCTGACATTCTCAGAGTTTTGCATTGCATAGCCCCTTTGAGGTGGTTACACGTTGGATACAGTGGTAACTGAGATGCAAAATATCTATTAAAAGTAAATAGGAAAGATCGTAAGTTAGGAGCAAAATCTCTGTAGCTGATTAAAACTGCTTACTTTTTGCCTTTTCTATGTTACGTTGCCTCTTTTCTGGTTGCCTTATCTTCTTCCTTGAACCGCCAGTCGGCGTTTTTTCTATATCTTTGTCGAAATCACTCATGTTGTAATAACATTAACAACTACAAACTAACTAGGTCCAAAATAAACACAACACGAGAATAATTATTACTCTTTATGGGAGTTTAGCTGAGCAATGAGCATATCGTTATTGCATTAATGGTAGAGAGGGATTAGTCACGTGACTGAACAGATGAATCTCATTGGTGCAAGCGGTTATAGCGGGTTTTGATACTAACTTGTCAGGATTATAGCGGGTTTTGAAACATATCGCCATCTTTAAAAGCGATTTTAAGCATTAAATAGAGGGTTTTGAACCAATTGGATCACAGAAATACACGCAGCGGAAAAAACTGAGCTAGGAACCATTGAAAAGTAAAAATCACTAAAAATGTTAGATAGCGGGTATTGAAAATAGACGATTATTAGAACCTATCCAACGCTCAGGGTAGTTTTCTTTTAACCATTCCCTAACTTGGTTCTCAAAATGTGGAGACGCTCATCCATTTGAATCCAGCGTCCTTGCAACAAATTAAGAGGCACATCTTCCATTAAGTCTTCTAAGTAATTTTTAAGAAACTCGAGGAAGGGCGCAGTAAAATGTGGCCCGAAAAGATGATTATTTATTACTGCCATCCAGACATTGACTCTAAATTTATTTTGAAATGAAGTAAGCCTGATTTCTTGAGGCTTTTCATGGACCCAGACATGTAAATTGTGGTAATTAACTATACCAGCTCTCGTAAAATGTGACTCGCTGGTCCACAGAATTTAGTGCAGGAACTGTGGATGATGTGCGACGGAATTTAAAATCATGTTGCAGAAATTTCAGCGTTTTTCTGCGTCCTCTGGCTGTTAATCTTGTACAACTTGTAGATGATGGGTTTTTCGGTGGTCTTCTTTAAAATTCCGAAATACTCTTGATTGCGGCATGTTAAGATTTCTAACTGCCCGTCTTATACTCAAGTGTCTGTCGGCATTGAAAGCCTGGAGAATTCTGTTGTCATCCTTGTTATTTCGATTTTGGACTAGATTTTGCTCACCAACTTTCCTCAATCCAAATTCACAGAATCAACGCTGCGTATCAACAAATATTTGCGCATTAGGAACTCTTTTTTCCAGAAAACTATATCGATATTCCTGGACTGCTGCATGAGAACTTCCATTCCAGAAACCATAAACAAAGTGAATGTCCGTATACACAGTATTGAAAAAATATTTTGGAATTTTACTAATATTACAACTTCAACAACCAAAGTATCCGAACTGATTGACAGGTACAAATTACATTCAAACAATTATTTTAGGATTTCCATTGCTAACCCATTATAATGTTTGTTCCATAGAGGGTTTGCATGCTTCTGAAATAAATCTGAAACTAGAACCTTAATCTAAAATTTGTAGAAGCGGGTCTTATTATAAATTGAATGGGGGATTTTGAAAATACAGAAAACAAATTTTAAAAACCCGGTGCGTACCTTTTTTTCTGGATATAACTCCGTTGTAACCCTATTGTCCGTTACTGGTGTGACGCATTTGGAGGAACATAATTTCAGAAAATAACCCTACACAAGGAAGGTACGCGTACAATATTTTGTTTGATTTGCTCCGTTTTCCTACAGGACATTTGTTTTCGCAAACTTTGACACCTTGTATCTTTCTTAGGAAGCAAGTAAGAGAGAATGTGTTTTTTAATTGAACACCATTGCAAGCACCCGTTTTCATAGTACTCGTAGTTTCATTCAACCATAAAACTATAAGGTCATTGTGTATCTTAAAACGGTTGTGAATCTGATTAATATATTTCAAGTATGCAACTGTACCTAAACGTAAGTTTTAATTTGAATTACGACATCTGCTGAAGCGCAGGTTCGAAAATGTAAATTACTTTTTATGCAAACACGCCCCAAAGAACATGCCTAACTTCTGTTAGAAATATTTTACAACTTATAGTGTCAATTAATGTTGTATAAACTATTATAAAAAAATTAACAAGCAATTAATTAGTAGTATAGAAAGTCGTGGACTCTTTATGCACATCTACCCACAGGAGATGCGATGACGGTCAATATTGGTAGAAACTTAATGCAGTGTGGGTTTAATTGATTAGAGTTACTTGAACCAGGATGGACATTGAATTGAGAATTTCTTGTAAACTGTTTATTGGATTCCTAAAGGTCCAGTAAAATCTCAAATTCTAATTTTTGCACGTTATATACAGGGTGTCCCTAAATTGCCTTAAAAGCTTCAGGTAAACTATTTCTTTAAGAAGTCTTAAGACAAAACTGCAAGAAAAAATTTGCTCCGCAGCTTAGTTTTCTTGTACGATGGTGTTAAGTTCATACCTTTAGTGCAGAATTTTAGCCAAAAGGTCATAAGAAATTAAGTAAAACATGTATTTGCTTAATGAGGAAACCTAAATTAATTCAAAACCGCTAATTAGCATTGAACTAGCAATTTAGTTCTTCGTTTGGAAGTACTGTTAAAAATCATACTTTTGGTAAAAGTACTATTTGACAACAATGCAGGTGCATGGGTACTATGATAAAAATTTCGAAAATCTTTTGTTTGCGTTTTGACACGTGTGTCAAGTAAATCGATTTTGAATTGACATTAGGAATTTTGCATTAAATTCGCCTTTAATTTGTGTTATTGAGTTCACTTGTGTCTTGACCATCATTATGGCGGATGCTATAAACGAATACGTGGATATGATTTGGATTCTTGCGGAATGTGAGGGAAACTGCAATGAGGCTCCTAGGGTTTACGCTCAGCGTTTTCCTAATAGAAGACATCCAAGCCATTTAGTAATTCGAGCTGCAAATCACAGATTTCGAGAAACTGGAAACATCCTTCCTGTTCAAAATTGAAATACAGGTCGACCAAGAACTGTTAGAGACAATAACTTAGAAGGGGAGGTTCTTGATCTGGTAATTGAAGAGCCAAGTATTAGTGTGTGTGCTGTTTCTAGAGTTGTTGGTGCATCAAAAACCACTGTTCATAAGATCATAAAGGATGATGGCTTTTATCCCTACCATAAAGTCAGGGTGCAGAATTTATTAGAGGAAGATTATGTAAAACGCATTACCTTCTGCAACTGGTTGTTACAACAATATAGAAGAAAATCCAAAGAATTGTAAATAATATTTTATGGACCGATGAAGCCACTTTTACACGAAATGGCATTTTTATCTTCCACAATCAATATATTGAGGCCCATGAAAATCCCCACGCCTTGCATGAAGGCGATTATCAAGTTAAGTTTTCGGTCAATGTATGGGCAGGAATCGTAGATAACAAATTGGTAGGTCCTTTTGTACTACCTCAGTAATTGAATGTTAACAATTACTTGAATTTTTTAAACCAAGAACTCCCAACATTGTTAGAAGATATCCCTTTATTGGTTCGCCGCGATATGTGGATGCAGTTAGACGGGGCGCCATCCCATTATGCGGCTAGAAGGAGAAACTGGCTTAGGGAATTTTATCCAAGAAAATGGATCGGCCGCGTAAGTACAGTGGTCTGGCCTCCAAGAACCCCAGATTTAACACTACTGGATTTCTTCTTGTGGGGCATTTGAAAAACATGGTGTATGTGACGCCAACTGAAAATGAAGAAGAGCTAATACTTCGTATTAGCGAAGCAACAGCAACCGTAAATGAAGCAATGCTCCATCGTGTCCAACAGGCCATCGTTACAAGGGCAGTCAAATGCCGTGAAGTTGGTGGCAGAAATGTTGAACATGTTCTGTGAAATAAGTTATTTTTTTACAAAGCACTGTACCTATCCTAATTTTTACTTTAAACATTTCAACTGTTGGCCTACTGATTTTAGTTTTTTCTAAGTAGCTTCAACAGTGTTGCCAAGTTTCAGATTCTTTAACTGGTTCTTATGAGGAAACTAAGCGCGATAGGAAGTTTCTGTTTGCAATTTTCAGGTCTATATCGGTTGTAGAAAAAGTTTATCTGAAGCTTTTAAGGCAACTTAGGGACACCCTGTATATTTTTCAATGCGAGTTTGAACGTATGGTAAAGTAAGAATAAAATGTAGTATAATGCGATAATAATAGTGTATATCAATATTATTGTAAATCATATTTCAGTTAAATAATTAAATATTCAAGATAAACGTTTTCCTTATGCGTGACAGATTTTTAGAGCATTGTTGTAACATGTTCAAAAAACGATTCTTCGAAATTTTGTAAAAGTACCTGCTGTTGTTAGACAATCTATTATTTCGTTACAGTGTTATAATATGTCGGTTTAATATGGAATAGAAGGGTATAAGATCGAGAAACATGGCGACACATTGGGGAGGCCCATATCCAGAAATGGATTGAAAAGGACTGGTGGTGATGATGATGATGTAATATTGATTTCCTATGCAAAATGGGCTTACTATTCGAAATACTATACTTACTAACTTTCTTATAAAATTGAAATAGTATTAGATTTATTCCTGACAGCAAATTTCTGTAGATTTTCGCTATTAACGTTTCAAGGCATTACAATATGATTTGTATTTTCTAAGAACATACCCCCAAAGGATTTTCTCGGACTACCTTCGAGACCAGCGCTCCTGTAGTAAAGTTGCCTCTTTTGTCTTCTTGAACGGCGAAGTAATCCCTTGTTTTATTAAAACAGGTAATGCTTACTTGAGCTTGTAGGTGATTGCTTCAGCAACTTTATTTAATGTGTAATCCATTTAGGCAAACCCCTCCGGTGCGAGCCAAGTTTATTAGATGATTTGGGATACGAATACACAATATTTTCTTAATGTTTATATTGTTACTTAATGAAACAAAAGCCTTGCCCATTTAAATTTATTTGCAGTGGTGGGAAATGAAAATTTACATTCTCCAGCGCTGGGATGTAGCGTTATAAAGGCATAAATTATTGTTTCCGTTGTTCTAATTTGAGACCGAGATTAATATTAACAAAAAGAATTCAGGATTTAGTTATTTAAATGAATATAAGGTACTAAGTTAAAACGAAGCAATTATTTACATTTCTGTTGTAATTACCGTTCTTCTGCTTCGAGTACTTAGTCTATTATCTTTTGTGCCTTTGTTTCGTGTTTAAAACGCTACCACCATAGAATACCTACAGCTTAACGTGTGCATCGAACCATCAGAAGTATAAACACTTCCACTGCATATAATATTTACTAGAATAGTAGTTTGAGGCAGTTTGCGATTGCCTTGCAGAGGCCCTTAAAATTTAATATACCGACGCTGGGAATTAAACGCCAGACATCTCGCCCACAGTTTACTGCAAAATTATCACCATCGTTCTAATTTATTTCTCTTTTACATTCTGGTTTATTTTTAGAAACCTTTAGTATTTAGCAAGAAATAATTGACTTTCATTGTTATCGCAATCTTAAAAGCGTCATTCCTTGCATAAATGTTTTGTCACCAATTCTTATGCGGGAGATAAGTGTATTCTATGAATATTCATTCGAAGATTAGCATAGAATTACTAATTGTTGATAATTCCTCTATAAAATTACTATTTAGCATTATACATTCGGCCCTGAAATTTCCCAGAAAATGTTAGTCATTTGCAGAATTACCCATTCCCCTCGCAATAGTATGCAGATAAAAACGAATTTATATCGTAACGTTTGGGTTATTACGTGTCTGTCTCCTAAAACGACCGAATATCGCGTGATATCGTTTATTTGGTAGTTCAAAATTAATCAGGTCTTTGTTTATTTTATAGGCCATAGCCTGAAAACTTTGTCCTTTGAAAATTGGGGTAGTAGGAGTATGTAATTATTTATTCAATTTGTTAAACCGTGTAGTAAGTGAGAAGTTTAATATTATTTCTTTATAAGAAATGTCTTTACATTTTGCTTTCTCAAACATAATAGTAAACGCCAGCTCCGAAGAGTATTCATCTGAAAACGCGGGTATATTGGCTTATTAAACTTTTCAACTGTACCTGGAGTTAATATAAGAATAACATATAATTTTTTATTATATAACTGGGAAAGTTGTAAACAGAGAAAACTATTCCTAGGTGATTCTGTTCTATAGTCTGTGTCTATCTACAACAATGTATTATCTCTGCTTGAACCAACACAAATTACTTAAAAATAAACTAAAATCTGTATTTTAATATTTATGTAAATATTGCAATTAGTAGAACTTATCTATATAATTGTGTGGTGGTAGCTCAATTGGTAGAGCGCTTGCTTTCTGAGTAAACCGTCGATTCTGTCTTGAGTTCGAAACCTTTTTTTCTATTTATTCATACTACCGCCCCCCCCCCCTGAACCGCTTTCGCATTACTTCAGGGGGTGCGGGCGTCCCTTACACACTACCCATTCATACAACATGCACCCTAAACTTAACTAAATGAAATACGGTCGCCTTAGCCGGGGTTCGACCATGCGGACCGCATTTCACTGTGACCTCGACTGACAGCGTGTATTCGCACTGCCCCATCAAGGTCCCTCGAGTTCGAAACCTAAGTATTACTATGCATATTTATAAAAATCTTGTCTGCAAACCATCACAAACAATTTCCAAATCCGGCTTGTAACCGTGGGATCTTAATGTTAAAAACCTTCTCTGGAATTTCTGTCGTTGGGATTCGACTTCAAACCGTAGGTCCCCCGTGTTTCTACCTTAGCGCTGAGGAGAAATACGTGGCATAGAAGAGGCTGATGTCCAGCAGTGGGACGAAAAGGCTGTCAATAAATGATGATGATCTTTAATTGTTATCGTCTAGTTTTGCATGTACTATAAGCGTTTGTGCGAACAGCCCACCAGTACGTAATTTGCAGTCTGAACTAATACTAAGAAAACAGGTGTTAAAGAATAGATTTTCAGACAAAACCCAAAATCATGGAGACCTTCAATTTGGAGCTTAAGGAATTCTGAATTCTATTCAAATTGGATTGAAACTTTCAAATAAGCTTTTCAAACAGCAGAACCGGTACCAAAAAATTATCAATTTACACGTTTATGGGCAAATAAAAAAATACGTGGGTGCCTTTTAGACCTCTATCAAGTAGGAAACTTTAATATAAAATCTCATCAGAATATTTGAAAATAGGTTTTGGAAAACAATTTGCATGCGTTCCGTTTTTGAGTTGCTCTATTTCAAATATTTTTGTGCGCGTTACAATCATAGAGGGGTTATGGTCGACATAATTGTAATGCTGCATCAACCAGTGATATGACCAAAACACAGAGGATATTTAATAAAGCAGCCTGTAAATTTCTGAAGTGAATGGTTTTTAACCAAAAGGAAGTTTGTTATGTTCGTTTGATTTTGCCACTTCATCTGTAGCCGATAACTATCATATTATTTCCCAAATACTGTTTGGTGTGGACCTTCTTTTGTTATCATATAGAACTGCCGATTAATATTTTGCCTATGCGCTTGACCTGGAAATTTCTTGCCCTTGGAGTCCTACGTGTTCTAGAATTATTGCACCATATTTCGCAATATGATAAAATATTCCAGCTGCTGGATACTTTCGTTCGATTTTCTGTTGAGTCGAATTTAACATCTCCTTCGGCCCGGTTGCTTGCGATAAGCGCCGTAATCAAGTACTGCAGAGGTGGCTTGAGTTTTCGATGGGTGTCCATCGCCGGAATTTTCGTATCGCTGTTTTCACCGTGGAGTGAACAGAACCATCGACAAGTGTCGGATTTAAAGAAAGACGTTGGAATTGTAACCCTCGAAAGGGCGATTCATTGCGAATTTGCCGATCGCCTTTGGCGGATTATTATCAAGCCATTTCTTGATCTCTGCATGAGCCGTTGCTGCGACAAACTAGGAAGGTTGTGCAGCGAATATTTCAACTCGAAATTTCCCGAAGAACGTCTGCCTTCTTCTGGACCTAAGAACACCCCAGATTGTGCCTGCCTCTCTCTCTACTTCCTACCGAAGAAAATTAAAGGTAAAATAATTAGTTATTCAGCTATAAAAAACATTTCCCGAGTTGATTTTCAAGTTTCAAGTGCTGAACCTTGTTATTTTTTAAATAGACGTAAAGCGACCTTCAGTCGCCAGTCATTCTTTCTTGTTTTGGTTAAGTAAGGTGTATTCATAAATTGTATTACATTGTAATCTCCGACGCCACTGGCAAGGCTCCGTAGATCTGTTCTAAGAATTTAAATAACGCAAGCCACTAACGGCGAGCCTTTTTTAGTTCGAATGTTCCAACAAAATCTTATATTATTTAACCATAAGTATTACCATTTTCCATGTAAACGTTATAATTTTGGTATCATGTCAGTAAACTAAAAGAAGTTGAATTATATTTGCCTTGAAATTTACCAAATCTTTTATTTTTGTGTATTTTTATCTTTATGTGCACGAACTTTGCAAGCTTTACATGTAGGAGGAAGCACAATAAAGGTGAGTACGATTCCCGTAAGCTGCTGACTTCTCGGCCTTCCACAAGAACTGGTAATCTGCTGTGATTTGGAAGGTGGCGCCTGTTAATTTTGAGCTACCCTGTACACAATTAGGAAGATTTCTCTCCCGTAAGCGGTTTCCATGAACCACCCCTACTCCTCTGACCTAAGCTGTAGGCCTTCTTTCCACCTATCCTGTTGCGGGTCGACGAAAAAGCTCGTTTGGCCCGTAATAAGTTGAAATTTGCAAAGCAACGCAGTGGTCTTAATTTTGAAGCTAGAGTTTGGCACACAACAGTCAGTTTGTATTAGCGATTTCAACAACATTGCAGTTTCAGAATAGCACATTAGGTAGTACGAAGAATAAGCGAAGGAAGCTAAATCTAAAAGCCCCCACGCTAGAAGGAACGACCATTGACTTCAGTAATGAAGTCAAATACCTTGGAGTGACACTGGACCAAAGGTTAATGTGGAACTCACACATTAGAAAACTCCAAAAGAAGGCAGCGGTAGCAACTCAAACATGCCGCAGGTTTCTTGGAAGAAACTGGGGTCTATCGCTACAGCTGATCTGCTGGTCATACGTGACAATTATAAGACCCATGATCACATATGCATCGCTTGTATGGTGGCCAAAAACAAGACAAGTTACTACTCAGTCACAACTAGAGAAGATACAACGTCTCGCCTGTCTCAGTATCACAGGAGCCATGAGCACCTGTCCAACTGCAGCAATGGAAGCTGTTACGGGCTAATCGAGCTTTTCCGACGACCCGTAAACAGATGGATGGAAAACGGCCTACAGCTTAGCTCAGAGGAGTAGAGGGGAGTTCGTGAAAATCGCTTATGGGAGAAAATCTTTAGTTGTGTACCGGGCGAACCCAAATAAGTGGGCGCTACCTTCCAAATCCAGCTGTTTGTAGGTCCTCGTGGAAGGCCGAGAAGCCAACAGCTTACGGGAATGGAACTTACCGTTATTGTGCCTCCTCCTATATATTTAAAGCTTGCAAAATTCTTACACAAACAAGTACAAAAGACACAATAAGAGGCAGTAAACTTTAAACACACATATAACTGAAGGGTTAAAAATGACAATACAAGAAAATGATAAGTGACTGGTGCAACGGGATTTACGTTTTGCATACAGCTACGTAACACCAGTGACGGTAAAGCTCACAAAAATGACAGAATATAATCTGGTAGTTCTATAATAAACCACTAACACCACATATGGCGACTGAAGGTCGTTTTTTTCTTGGATTTACATGAAGTTAAAAAATTTGAAGTCTGCAAGTTAACGCGAGCAAAAAAAGGTTTCTTTATCACAACACAAAACTGGGTGTTATTACCTTGAATTCCGGTGGATGGCTTAAAACGAGGTAGGCACAATGTAATGGCGATTTCCAGATGCAGGGCCAAAAAAGAGAAGGAAGACAACGTTCTTCGGGGCAGCATTGGAACGAGATGTAGCTGTTACGCCCCTGTAGAATGCCAAGTTGCTTTCAACAAAACACTTGCACGGCTTCTTTTTTCTTTTCACATCACAAACATCCGAACTGAACATGAGCAATTATAATCTTTAATTGTCCAAAACCAAAGCGAACATTCTGCTATTTATTTGTATATTCGACTTAAGTCGATTTAATTTTGCTCTACAGCAAACAGTGATACGGTACAATTTAGCAGAAGCGCCACGAAGGAAAAGAAAACGATATTCGAAATTACGTCCGTCTCTCTTAAGGGTCTAGCTTCGACTTTTGTAACGGCCTTCGACTGGTGGTATTTTCAGAGAACCGGAGTCATCAGAGATCGAAAATTGACTGCTTGAAAAACGCAACACGACCCCTCATTCCCCAAAAAAGGTTGCACCATATTTCGACATGTGATGAAATGTTCTACAATAAGGGACACGTGAATTCTCAGAAGTGCCCAAGGTCACGCGCGAGAAAAACAAGAATCGGTAGTTTTTATCCTACAAAAGGGAACTGTCAACATAACTTAAACTTCGAAAAACAAAACAAATAGCGAAATGGTAACCCAAAATAAGACTGCAATTAAAATAACGTTATTAATTCCTACGAAGCGGCAAACAAATTAAGAAATTAATTCATATAAAGCGGCACATTTTAAAATGAACATAACAAAGCCATGTTAGGGATAACGCCCCTACACTTACAGGTGCAAAAGGAGGCGATGCTACATGCGCTGACGCTTGCAAGGATCAACCATTTTAAATCAAGGGGCTAACAGGCCACTTAGAATTACTAAACCTCGCCCATTTAAAGCGAACGGCGTACACCGTATCAGACGTTATGCAAATAACATACAATTTTGACCAACCCTTCAAAGTCAACATTCCGGACCGAGAAACATGGTCAACGGGAGCGCCTCCATTTAAAAGAGGATCGCTCTAATGGTACACGTATGGGTCAAAGATGGGGGAAAGAGGCACTGACGCCGGCGTATACGGCCCTGGCTGCCGCATTTATGAAGCCCTTGGAACCAGAACTACCATCTTCCAAGCCGAGGTTTATGCCATAAACCTCTGTACTAGAATAAACCTCAGGAAAGGTTATAAAGGTGCAACAATCGATATTCTAATAGACAGCCAAGCAGCAAAAAGGCTCTAAAAGCTTATAGCTTGAATCCAAGCTTGTCTGGGAATGCCTGGGCAACCTCAAGCAACTGGCCAGCAAAATCCACGTAACTCTATGGTGGGTTCCAGGGCACGAGGGTATACCAGGCAATGAAAAAGCCGATGAACTCGCAAAAAGAGGTGCAACAACGGCATATACTGGACCTGAACCTTGTTGTGGAATACAGAAAAGCCACATTAAGCACGAGGTCAGCCTATGGGAGGAACAAATGAAATCCTCGTACTGGGAAAACACACCAGGACAACGTCAGGCAAAACAGTTTATAACCATTTCGCAAAACAAAGCAAGGAACGTTTTATCTCTCAGCAAGAAGGAGCTGCAGACCATTACTGGTCTTTTCACACGCCACACTCCACTAAAATACCATCTATTTAAGATTGGTAAGGCTGAGGACCAAATATGCCGCCTATGCAATGAGGCAGCAGAAACGGCTGAACACATCCTATGCAGATGCGATGCTGCCGGTCGACGCAGACACAACATTCTCGGGAAAGAGACTAGCACACCTACCGAAATAAGTGACTCTAACAAAGGCGAGGGCTTATAAGTTACAATAGAACCACTAAGGGTCGCAGTGACGAAAGGCATGTCAAGGCCAAAGCCCCAAACAAACAAATAATAAATAGTACGAAGAAAGTTAGTAAAAAACAAGGAAACTATCGCGTCCGGCTCATAAGAGTTTCCCCGCTGAAACCATAATAACTAACTATTTATATTGTATATAATTTCTATAATAATTATTCATACCATATTTACTTTGTCGTATATCTGTAACAAGAAAGCGTTTTGAAGGCGTCTGTGATAATATAATTGACTTTTACTTTACAATAATTCGATCTTTCCAAGTGATTAATGAATGTAATGCTTCTACAGTTGCTCCTTTGCATACTTGTGAACTGGATTAAATTTTAGTTACACACTATGTAGTGAAAGTATATTTTTCTAAGTCAGAATACGGAAAAAGCGATCATTCGATCTACCATTTGTGTAATACATATCACCACCTACACAAAATTTCCCTTCAGAAAGTAGAAATGTGATTATACGAAAAGGTTATCTGAAATGTAACTCGATATAAATTCACAATTTTCCATTTCTACTCAAAGTCGTTTAAATTGGTTTGAACTTGACCTTGTTAGGTTATTATTATGAGATAATATTAGCGGCATACTAATTTAGTTTACTACCACGTCTTTAATTAGTTGTTGAGTTGTGAGGCAATAAAAGCTTTGCGTGATATTCTAGTTGGGGTAACAATGAAATGAGGGATGCGAAAGCTCATAAAGGATCACTGGTCTCCACTTCACACGCATGGATATCTATTTTTAAAGGTATTGTGGCTACATACATCATACATTGTAGTGCTTTCAGAGAATCCACAGAGGGTTGCGTTTATTTTTACACAAAGATGCGATTTCGAATTTGTATTACTTGAAATAAATCTAAGAATAAACTCTTGAGGAACTAACACAATAAGAAACTTAAAATTATTGCTTCATATGTGGGAAGATTTTCTCAGAGCGTTGCCTCATGCAACGGTTTCTGTCGAAATTTATGTTTAACAGATTATGAATTAGTACAGTATAGTAGTTACATATACAGTTTCGTAGCATTCTAACAAAAAACTTCTCGTTACAAATAAAATGTTACTATAAACAAAAAAGAACGCATTTATTTATTTTATGTAAACAATTTTTGTTGTGGCCAAAAATATCTGCAGTTCATAAATCATAAATTTATCCAATAAGTTGTCCAGTTAAAGTTTACCATCACAATGCAAACTAGTTAGTTTCGATGTCACCAATATCTTTTCACAAATACCCCCTCAAGTGTGTATTCCTTTGTCAATAATATTTTTATCAACAGAAATGATGAATCAACAAAACGAAATGAGTTGATTCCATTATTCGAACTCTGCAGTAATCAAAATTATTTTATTTTTAATGATTCATCTTCAGAAAGACGATTTACCAATCGGAAATCCAATTGCACTACTGTTAGCTAATATATTTATGGAACATATCGAAGATCGAATTTTTGAAATACATCAATCTTCAAAAATTATATTTTAGTTCCGTTACGTTGATGATATTTTAGAATGTTTTAATAGTTCATTTGGGTTTATTGGTGATTTCTTAACATGTATTAATACTCTACACTCAAACGTAAACTTTACATTAGAAATAGAACAAAACAGAAGTATTCATTATTCAGACTTGAACATAAAAATTAATTCAAAAAACAAACTCGATTACTTTATTTATAGGAAGCCTAGACAAATAGATACCACAGTACTATACAGTACAGATACTACAGGACTCATGTCACCATAACGCACATCAATTACCAGCCCGTAGGCCATTGATGTATAGGGCTTTAACAGTTCCCCTAAGTAACAGTGATTACACAACCAATTGCACACAGTAATGGATACAACACAAAACTGATAGACACACTAATAAAAATATTAACGCAAAGTTCGAATAATTGAATCAATTCATTTCGTTTTATTAATTCAACATTTCTATTGATGAACATATTATTTTACAAAGGAACATAATACAAACATTCAGAAAAATCTAACTACGTTAAATACTCATTAGAACACAATCATGCATTGGCATAAAATAATATAATAATATTGGCATCGCCACATGGAATGTCAGTAGCATCCTAAACAAAAAACGTGACTTTAAAGTCTTCATAAACACTTAACATATAAATATTTGTCTCATCTCAGAGACACATATGACGAGACAGTATTATATTAAAATAAGAGGCTACGAAGAATATCACACCACTCACCCAGACAATAAAGCCAATGGTGGCAGTGCAATATTAATTAGAGAATCAATCAGTCACTTTGAAGAATGTTACCTACAACGCGTAGATATTCAACTTACAGTAGTTGGTGTAAAGACTACCAACAGAAGCTAAGGGTCGGTGCAGTTTATCACCCACCCAGACATAATCTCAAAAAAGAAGATTACCTAACAGTCCTGCAATATCCTGGTGAGAGGTACATCATCGGGGGTGATTTTAACTCCAAACATGTAGACTGGGGATCCAGACTAACTACGACTAAAGGCAGTGAACTGAGAAAAGTTGTTCCTGACTTACTAGATTTCTTCATCTCAAGAAAAGTATCTCCCAACTTCATCAAAGTTGAAGAAAACTTTGAACTGGACTCTGATCAGTCAGTCGTCATCCTGACACTGAGTGAAAGGATAATCAAAAGGGCAGCCCGACCTACCCTCGTCAATAAAACCACTGATTGGGAAAGCTTCCGGATTGATCTTCAGAATAACATTAACCTGCATATTAACTTAAGAACGACCGAGCAATTAGAAAAAGAAGCTGGAAACTTCACAAGCTTTGTTCATGCAGCAACTTATACTAATACAAAGTAAATCACTCACATAACCAAAGCAATAAATTACACATTGGAGATCAGAGAACTCGTCAAAGAAAAGAGAAGAGCTAAAAGAAGATGGCAACAATCCAGAGACCCATCCGACAAGACCATCGTGAATAATAAAACCTAAAAACTACGAAGAGAAATTCAAAAACTCAAAGAGGAATCAATAAACTCGTACCTGCAGAATCTGACACCAAATGAAGAAACCGACTACTCCCTTTGGAAAGCAACCAGAAAAATCAGAAGACCCACTACATCGATACCTGCAGTCGGAAGAGATATGGGACCATGGGCCAGGCATAGTAAGCAGAAAGCTAATCTGTTTGCGGAACATTTAGCTGACATCTTTACACCCAACAAAAAAATTAGTTAACCCTCCGATCTTGGATATCAATGGTACCGTTGTGCCCTATGAGAATAACGCCAAATATTTAGGTATGATCCTGGACGCCAGGCTCCGATGGAAAGAGCATGTAAAGAAAAAAGTGCTGAGCTTAATCTGAAATCAAATAACTATATTGAATCCTTGGTAGAAATTCCAAGTTGGCAATACATAACAAATTACTGGTCTACAATCAGATCCTGAAACCGGTATGGCTATATGGTATTCAGCTCTGAGGCTGCGCCAGCGATACTATACATACGATACATCAAATCCATTCAAACATTTCAAAACAAAGCGTTGCGTAACACAGTTAACGCTCCATGGTATGTATGTAACTCCGACTTACACCGAGACCTCAACATTCCAATGGTAAAAGATGGGATCAGAAGGTATGCTGGTAAACACGAAGCCAGACTTCACCTTCACGAGAACGCAGAAGCTCTTCAACGGCTGGACAACCAACACCTAGTACGAAGACTGAAGAGGACCAAACCATTCGAGCTTGTGTAGTGGCTGTGTAAAATCAGAGCATGGTGCGCGAGTAAGAATGTAAATAAAAGTTAGAAAACTAAAGGACATCGCAGAACAAAGCAGAAGTATTCATTATTTAGACTTGAACATAAAAATTAATTCAAAAAACAAACTCGATTACTTTATTTGTAGGAAACCTACACAAATAGATACCACAGTACTATACAGTACAGATACTACAGGACTCATGTCACCATAAAACACATCAGTTAGCAGTCTATAGGCCATTGATACAGAGAGCGTTAACAGTTCCCCTAAGTAACAGTGATTACACAAACAAATTGCACACAGTAATGGATACAACACAAAACTGATAGACACACAAATAAAAATATTAACGCAAAGTTCGAATAATTGAATCAATTCATTTCGTTTTGTTAACTCAACATTTATGTTGATAAATATATTATCTAACAAAGGAACATAATACAAACATTCAGAAAGATCTAACTACGTTAAATACTTTTAGAACTCAATCTTGCATTGACATCAATTAATATAACAACAAATTTACACTTCAGCGATGATAAAAGTAAACTGGATATACTCGAGGCCTGAATGAGCAAATTGAGCTCATAAATTCCCCGCTATTGGAAGTTTTGAAATAGAAGACCTGAGCCAAGTTCGAAATCAACATCCAGGCTGCTGTTGCCCTAGCTACAAGTGTTTACAACATTAAATGCTTTTGAAAATGACATATAAAATGTCGAAATGCGCATAAAGCACAAAAAGCAAATAAGTCCTGTTAATATTGGGTCTACTATTATTATTAAAATACCCAGTTATAAATTACGAGGACTTTTTGAAAGTAGTTAAATAGCCTACGTTCATAATTCAATGTTAGAATGTTGATTATTAGTTAGCATTCTCACTTTATGTATAAAATGCATACCCAAAACAACTTTATGAGCAGGGGTGCGGAAATCATAATTTATGACTTAAAACCATCTTAAGCTGTAGCATTAACTGCTTACTGGAATTTGTAATAATGAGAAGCACGAAACTGAATTAATAGTATAACTACTTCTATGGTAACGGTATCTGTATTTTAACCCTTAAATTGGAGCAAGGCCAAATGTAAGCTTCCTAACTACTATATGCATGCAACATATAAGTAGAGCAACAACATGATTTTCAAATGGAGATTCCAAAACTAACACTATCACATTATTTTCTTAATGGTGTCTTACCCTATTTCGTTGAAAATCATATCAGTTGATAAGTAAATATAATACTATTAATAGTGTTAACAAGGTTGTTATTGGCTTTCACACGTATCAAGTTATTATTATTAAAATTATTAATCGTATTGTACTTACTTACAGTTATTTACTTATTAACCTATTACTATGGTATTTACGAGATTAACGAGTCACAAGCAGGCATTTTTAAATAATATAAGCAAATTGAGCAAACTTTGTGCAACAGGAAAATCAACCTCCATTTGAATTCCAGTGCTCCCATTCAAGGAAAGGTTATGTTAGCCCGGAATCGGTTTTATACTTCATTGCAGTTTCCGAATGTCACCATGTAATGTCACTGCGATTTTTTCCTCAAATCTTTTGTAAATACAAGATAGCTGTTCACCTAATGAAAAATATAGACAATTTACGAGGAAAGGCGCTAAGCTTAGGGAGAAGTTTATGGCTCAGAGGGTTCACGTATTCCCAACAACGTTTCATTCCCTTAGCCTAAAAACAAAATAAATTTCGCAATTCGTACTTTCGGGTCACAACAAACGCTTACTGCATGTCGCAATATGCTTTTATTATTTGATATAGAGTTATTGCTATTACGGCCAATATATAAAATATAAAATGTAACAAGATTTAATAAAGGTGCACACCAATACAGTAATTCCATAGTCCTTCTACCTATCTCAACTTTCAGGACTCCACTAAAAGGAACGAGAACTTTAAACGTTCATTGGAGTTATCCATAAAAAATAGCTGTACATGGTGTAGTTGCAATCATTGAAACCATATCATTCTTCGCGGATAAAACATCGAAAACAATAACCATTTACATGATTAGGTAGCAGTTACGTATATTTCCAAACCACATAACTTACATTTAGACTGTAATAAAAGTAATAAAAGTATATAAGTATAACTAACGATAGTGGTTTAAATTATTTCAGATGATATTAAAAACCTGTTCAAAGTGGTATTCATGCCAACAGCTACTCTTTGCTGTGCTATTTCCATAAAAACATTCACAATTACATCATCTTAGAATGAAATGCTGTTCTGATAGTTTAGCAGGAAATGTGTAAAAGCAAAACATACAAAAAATAGACAACCAATCAAATAATATCTGCTTTTTCGGTTCACGGAAATATTTGGTTACATATAATTTATTAAATAGGTTATTAGACAAAAGGAAAAGCTTAGCCAACACGCTCAGGCATTAATATTTATTCCATTTTCCTACGATACTCATCCTGAACCATATTATTAATATAATTATTATGATTTTGTATCCCACGTTCTGATAATGCCCTTCAAATACATAATATACAGAATGTCCCAAAATCGTACTTCCCGTTAAAATATCACAAGAAATTCAATAGCCAATTGTTGTTGATGCATCGCAAGAGATTGCAAAACCAGTTAACGTTAATGTGTTAAAATTTAACGAAATTGGAGTAGTTGATATAAATAACTCTAACTAAATGTTCATAAGGTCCGTTTATTTATATATTTAGTTTATAATATCAACTCACATTGTTGAATTATTTTAAAATAGATATTTAGTTGAAGCAGATTTTGCCTCAGGTGGTTTTATGCAAGCTCAAAATTTTTCAATTATCAATGGAACGTTTAATACTTCTTCAATAAGCGACTGTTTAGTAGGTGGCATTGAACAATATAGTGACAATGGAGAAGAAAATATAGAACGAAATAATAACCAGAATGAAGAAATAAATAAAGAGATTAAGCACCCAACTGCTGTTAATGTGCTACAAAATATTCTGCTAAACAAACCTCACGATATTTCTAGGGTTAGTTTATTTATTTCTTTTATTTATTATGTTTCACATTTAAGTCTTGTTTTTAGAATATACCAGCTGAAGCCGATTTTGACTCTGACGTTTCCAAGGAAGCTAAATATGTTTCACCGGATGTAACTTATTTTGATTCTGACGATTTACAGAAAGACAAAGATTATTCGCCAAATGAAACTTGTTTGAGTAGCAACCCTTCAGGAAGTGATACTGAACAAGATGTCAATGAGAACGCAGAAGAAAACGAGAATAACAAAAAAACAACAAGAAAATGTTGGAACTACTTCTGAAGAAACTATACAGAAACAGACATCACGAAAAAGAGTCCGTAGAGTACAAATTTGGAAACGAAATATAAAAAAAATAAAGTGAACTCTGGATTAGCTTATGTGACCGAAGGGAACAGAGAGCGATCTCCTATACGTGTAAGACCATCTTGTGTCGAAAGATGTATACTAAAATGTGGAGGAAGATTTACAGAGATTGAAAGACAAGAAATTCACTCAAAAGTTTGGAAGTTGGCGGATAATTCTCTTCAAAGGCAGTTTGTAGCTGCCCATATGGAAAAATTAACAACCAAATGTAGAAGAACTATTGAAGGCAGTAATCTTGGGGAAAATCTATATTACTATTTAACATTGAACAGAAACAAAAGTAGGATTTGCAAAACATTTTTAATGAACACACTAGACAAATTCACAATAACAACATTTTTTTTTATTATTATTGTCGGAAATTTACAATCTGCTTTATATAGCAATAAGTAAATTAGTTTAACGAATGTACAATGAAGGGAGAAGTATTCCAGTGACTACACTCCGAATTTAATTACTATTTATGTAATTAGCTTGAGAGGTCTAGTTTAATTTGCTATGGGTCCACATCTGTAGGCCATTTTCTGCTTAGTCTTCTTTGTACTACTGGGGATCGATTAAAGTACCAGCTTCATCGTTTGGGTGTACAGTGAGGTTGTTTAAGTAACTACTGGTTAGATTGCAGAATACGTCTTCAACGAGGGGAATGCCTGAGTCCTCATGTAGAATTTTGTTACTGCGTACCAAGGGGCGTCGAATATCATCCTTAGTATTTTAGATTGCAGCCTTTGGATGATTTTGGTATTTGAAGATTTAGCACAACCCCCAAAGCTGAACTCCATATGTCCAAATAGGTCTAATAATACATTTATACAAGAGAATTTTGTTGTCAGTTGTTAGTTTGGATTTCCGACCTATTAACCAACTCATTTGACGCAGTTTTAGGTTGATTTGTGTTTTCTTGTGTATTACAATAACAATATGGAAAAATAAAGAGAAGATAAAGGTTCTGTTAAAAAAGACAAGCCAGGAAATTACAAAAAAAGCGATACTATCAGTTCATTGGTGAAAGACAAAATTCTTTTCAAAGAATAGAGTCACACCACCATAGAGCCCAAATAACATGAGAATTTATTGACGGATCATTGCCACTGACACAAATGTATAGATATTATAAAGCAGTACAAGAATCAGCAGGACTACCTGTTGCCAAAAAATGTACCTATGAATACATTTTAATACTAAATTCAATATTACATTTTTCCAGTCGACGAAAGATCAATGTGCGATATGTGAATCTTTTAAAAACTCAACCCTAGAAGAGAAAGTTACTATTGAAAATAATTATAGAAAGCACATTGACAAGAAAAGTAGGAGTAGAGAAGAAAAGGCACACGATGTATTAAAAGCAAAAGAAAACTCATCAATAGTAGTAGGGTGTTTTGATCTCGAAGCAGTTCTTCCAACTCCGATGTTTCCACATTCTTTTATAAATGCCGCCTAAATTGTTACAACTTCACGATTTTCGAAATTGCTTCTAAAAGTGGATATTGCTTCTTTTGGAATGAAGCTATAGTACATGCTTATTAGACTACCTGTCGTCTCAATACGTTGGAAAGGAGGGAATTTTCTAGAGTGATAGTTGCGTTGTACAAAATAAAAACAAGTTCATTGTTTCAATGTACCTCTATGCTATCAACAAATTTGATATCAACAGTATTACTCACAAATTTCTTACTGTGGGCCATACTCAAAATGAAGGGGACGCGATGCATGCCGCTATTGAACACAGAAGCGGAAAGTATTAAAAAGTGATCCCATTTATGTGCCTTCACAATTTTGTTTTCACAGCAAGATATTTATTTGCATTCTCCTACAATTACAGCAATAAGCAAATCAGTTCGTTACAAGGTTTAGAACATCACTTTGACAATAACATGAGAGAGTAGACGCCCTTTGGCACCTCCCTTACTTATTTCACCAAAACTAATTATTTGCAATTTATTCATGATAACAACTTTAGATCAGTTTAAAAAAACGGAAAGGAAGGTCTAACGGCTTTACTCGTTTGAGTCTACTCACTTGTTCACTGTGGTGGAGAATGTTTAACGCTAATGAGTTAAGGTGTGTTTCTAGTCTCTGTAGATATTTCGCACTGCACTTAACTACACCTTCTCGCACCGGTATCACTTTCAGATCTTTGCGGATTTCTCTGTTAGGAACGTAATAGGGGCATTGGTTATTATTCTAAGGGTCTTGGACTGGAATCGTTCTAAGATTTCAATATTTGATAGAGATGCAGATCCCCATAGCTGAATGCCATAGTACCATATTGGTTCCAGCACAGTTTTGTAGATAAGCAGCGTATTGGTAAGAGAAAGTTTCGAATAACGACCTAGCAACCAGTTTCCTCAACTTGAGGTTCAGTTGTTTTCTTTTTATTCATATGTGGGTTCTCCAGGTTAAGCCTTTATCGAGGTGTAGTCCCAGGTATTTCACACAGTCCACTTGGGGTAGTGCTTGGTCGTTCATAGTAACTGCGGGCACGGTGCCTCTGCTTTTGGTGAACGTGGTTTGAGCTGACTTAAGTTCATTAATTTTGACACGCTACTTTTTAAACCACTCATTGACTTCATTTAGATTATGTTGTAAAACTGGCGCTGCTTCGTTGGGGTCATGGTGAATTGTGAGGATTGCCGTATCATCGGCATATGGGGCAGTAGTTGTATTTGAGTTTGTTGGCATGTCGGCTGTATATAACAAACACAGTACCGGCCCCAGGACACGTCCCTGCGGTACTCCTGATTTAATGGGGCATAGTTCCGAAATCGCTTCCCCGTATTTTATTTGAAAGAACCTTTCTTCGAGGTAAGATTTGATAATCATGAGGTACGTAAGCGGGATGACCCTCTTTAGCTTGAATGACAGACCCTGGTGCCACACTTTGTCGAAGGCCTGGCTAACGTCGAGGAAGACTGCAAAGCAGTAGCTTTTATCTTCAAAGATTGAGTTGATCTTCTCCACTATTCTATGAACCTGTTCTATAGTGGAATGCTGGGTCCTGAAACCAAACCGGTGGTCGGGTATTAGATGTTCTTTTGCTTGGATGGGAAAGAGTCTTTTCAGTAGTAGTTTTGCGAATAGTTTGGAGAGTATCGGTAGTAAGCTGATGGGTCTGTATGAAGCAGGTTCATTTTGTGGTTTTCCGGGCTTATGGATAAGAACTATTTGGGCGACGTTCCACTTGGCGGGAAGGAAACCAGTTCTTAAAATACCATTGAAGATGAGTGTGATTTGCTTAATACCTTTACTAGGCAGTTCCTTGATTACTTGTCCAGTGATTAAATCATAACCCGGGGATTTTTTGCAATTGACATTTCTGGTAATCATTTCCGTTACTTCACCAGGAGAGAAAGGCTTGATAGGCAGTGAGAACTGGTAAGGAGCCTCTAGGTAATTCGTCACTCCGTTGTCATCCTGTTGATCATTATCCCTAGGTAGTGGTTGGAAAATTTTCTAAAAATGTGCAGCAAATACTTCTGCTTTGTCATGGTCGGTACGTGTCCATGTTCCGTCTTCCTTGCGTATCGGGGGTATTTGATGGTTTGGTCTATTGAGTCGGCTGGTTGCTTTCCAGAGGGAATATTTGGTATCCTCTGATGCTGTTAGCCCTTGCAGGTATTCGTCGATGTATTTGTTTTTTGATTCCCTACTCAATTCTTTTAATTCTCTGGCTGCCGTATTGAATCTACGCTTATCGTCAGGGAATCTACTAATTAGCCTTCATAATGGCTTGTGCTAACATCAACAGCAAAGAAGGAAGGAAAACCTTACGTTGTTAGGGAATTGGAATCCGAAGAGTTTTATGATTTTAAAAACCTCAACGAAAGAATTGGAAAGTTTTTTTCAAGATATATAGAAAACGGAAAAGTTACTTGGAACGATATTCAAGTGTTAAAAGTAGACACAGCCAAACCAAATACATTTTACTACAAAACTGATTTTGATGCAACAGACATTTTAGGAGATTAATGTTCGTCTTAACCAGAGAGGACCTCTTTCAAATATTGCCGAATACAATCTGAAAAAAGCTTTTAGTAAACCACTTACACTATCGGAAAAAAACAAAAAAGCACCTAATGGAGTTATGCAAGAAGAACTTGATTACAAAAGGGCATCACAAATTTTATGAAGATCTGGTAACTAGAAAATGAGAAGTAAAAAAATTATTAATAGTTTATAATTTTCTTCTTAGCTGTTTCTCGTTTTGCTTTTAGTTTCTTTAATAAATTGCTTCATTTTTGTCTATGTTTTCTATCTCACACCGCCACCTTTCTTTAATTCCAAAATAATAATTTAAAAGTTTTCAATGCTATATGGCCACATCCATCAAAAATTAGTTTTAAATTTATTTTTTTATATTTTTAAAAATTACAAACTTTTCTTACAATAATTTCAATATCTTATGCTAGTTTATAAAGAAATTGATAAATATACTCAGTGACATGGAAATCGCAATACCAAGAAGGGGTAGGAATTTTTTGACCAAACTTACCAGAAACGTTTAACTACTGAAAGGTAGCAATTGATGAAATTTTTAAAGAAAAAGAATAAAATATAAACATAATTTTTATTAATAATGGGTTGGTAACCCCCTATTGGTTACACACTCCACCAATCTTTGTGGTATCGATTCTAGCAAATGGTCGATTTCCTCTTGAGGTATTGTGTCCCAAGCAACCTGTAATTCGTGCTGTAGAGCTTGCAGCGTTTGCGGAGGATGCAGCAAGTTCCTCAGTCTTCTCCCCATAATGTCCAAACATGCTCGATGGGCGAAAGATCGGGAGATCGGGGTGGCCATGGCAAAAGATTGACATTATCCTCTGCAAATCGGTCCATAAAACGTCTTGCAATATGGGGACGGTTATTATTCTGCTGGAAAGTGGCTTTTCTAACTGCTGAACAAATGGAAGAATATGGGGTTCTACCACCTTATTCACATATCGCTCGGCGTTCATATTGCATCGAATGAATAATAAACGGGACCTACTCCCATATGTTATAACGCCCCATACCATAATCCCCACAGTTTGGTTCAAATGCCTCGCAGCAGAAGATTCAACATTGCGACGTTCCCCACGTGTTCGTCTGACCCTCATACGGCCATCATGCATCCCCAAACAGAACCGAGACTCATCACTGAACACCACCCTACGCCACTCTAGGTTGCAGTGCAGTCGCAACCTACACCACTCCAAACGTTGCTGTTGGTGTTGACCCGTTAGTGGTAACAGAAGATGTGGCGAATAGTATTGCAAGCCGAAAGCTCTGATTGTGCGGTAAGCCGTTCGAAGGGTTACAGGACAACCTTCGTTAGCTAACCATTGATCGGTAATTGATCTGGTACTGGAGAATCGGTCTCTTGTTGCCATAAGTCGAAGATGGCGGTCCTACACCTCCTTTGTTCTTCTTCGCCCCCCGGTTCCTATTCTACGACGTTCCTGACCCTCCCTAGTCCATGCCTGGTAATGATGGTGGATTGGTTCCGGTTAAGGCGATTTGCAATTTCTCTGAACGAAAAACCACCTTCGTGCAAACCAACAATACGACCTCTGTCGAATTCGCTTAATTGGCGGTAATTTCCACGTTGGCGTATTCTAGGCATAATCACACCCTCAAAACAAACGATCAAAAGCGAAAACAATAAAGAACTGAACAAAATCCCGCAAAACATACACCTGATAAAATTTGTTAGAAAAAACTGAAAGAACTGTCAGATAAGCCATTATTATTTGATCCATATGAATGAAATTTTAATCATTTATGCTGATAGCAGCTTTTTTTTTTAAAGAATCGTGGAGTTGCCGAAGGCAACTCCAAGATTCCCATCCCAACCAGCTTATCCCGGCTCAGCACATTTCGTGCTATTCACAGGTCTAACATGCCCCACCCTTGAAAAACCCCATACCCCACCCTTGAAAAACCCCATGCCCCAGACACCACAAACACCCTGGGAAAGTGCAGTGCTCAGGATTCGAACCTAAGCGACTTTG
>JABXWE010004449.1:0-20834 GCA_014611495.1 Limonius californicus | reverse complement strand
ACGTATCTTTTGTGTAATGTATGAAATTCAAGGTAATGGACAGCATGGAACTGGCATTTAATTATCAAACTAAAAAGTACTATGTGAAACAAATATTAACGTAGCTTGAATTGGGTATCAACATGCAGTTGTATTGTACACATAATATCAATTGGCAAAATATCACTTATTTAGGTAAACGTTCAGTACTTACTTGTATATTTCACACAATCCTGTAGTTAAATGGCAAATGAAATTCACTTTCCACAGTTAGTACTTCAATGAATGGAACTTATTTAACCTTCAGAACTACTGAAAATTGTCTGAACTGACGTTGAAGCTATTTAATACTAGTGGCATATCAATTTAATATTTATTAGAGAGAAGTGGTATAACTGATTTCATTCAGCCAGCTGTCTGTTTACATATTTTAAAATTTTGTTCGTTTTTTTGCAGGTTTTTAAAACAGTTTTAAGTCTAGAATGAAGTAGTTGTGAACATTTTTTGTTGACGAACGTAGCATAACAATGAGATCATTATTGTCGCACACGCTGCTGAGAGGAGTCTGTTTCAAGTTAACGAAAATGCCTCGACATAACGAACGTCGCTGCATATTCGTAAACACAAAACAGAAATTAAAAATACAATTTCTATAACAGCAAAGTATTTAATTGACTTAGCATTGTTTTTTACTGTAGGTTACAAGCACTACCCATTGCTTTTACGATCGTGGCTAGCTGATAATTGCATGTCGTAACGACAACCCAAAACTTGGGACAAGCATTTTAAGGCAAACGGTTGCTTCTAAGCGTATGAACTAAGAGTCCCTTATTTTTGTACTTTTTAATTCTCTTTCAGAAAATAACATAAAATTTTAAAATGTTCCACTAATAACAAAGTTAGAGCCAATATAAGATTTCAGTAGTAGGTTAAGTGCCTCTTACGGTCAAGTCTGGTTAATGAAAATAATTCTGTGACTGTACTACGTAATGATAAGTATGTGTACCAAATTTGAAAGAAATATCTTTAGATTTGTGGAAATTACAATAAAAAGAAAAAATAAAAAATTGAACTTTAAGGCCCTATAACTTCTTAAGGAAGGACTTTTGTACTAAGGTATATTAGGTTTAATCGATTTATTTTTACCTAAAGAATCTATGGTTAAACGCTGGCCCATTCTTTCTGAGACACCCTGTATATAAAATTTACGTTTCTGTTTCGAATATACTTATTTACTTATAAATTCTGCATATTTACAAATATGAAATAATTATAAATTATTCAAGAAAAACTGAAAATCGATATATTCATCGAAGTCAAATATTTCTATAAATATAAAAGTTATAAAAAAATTTTCATGTAAAAGTTACTTGATTTATTTAGGCACGCTTATAGGTTATGTAGAAATAATATTCAAAATTACGGGTTCGGAGATATTGATAGCAACTTTCTTATATTACATGAACACCATATTGGATTTTTATATAGTTAAATTGCATTTTTGACGCTTTTCAGCGATGTCCGAATATTAAATTATTTACAATATTGAGTTTTCTAATTTTAAATACAGAGAGATCAAAAAAGAACTTGATTACAGCAAGCCATGATTTTTTTTTGTTCATATTCATGACAGTTGATAGGATATTTTTGATCTACGACCTACGAAAAAAAAAGTCATGGCTTGCTGTAATCAAGTTCTTTTTTGATCTCTCTGTATACAGGGTGACAATAATCTACCCGTGTTGTATGGGTAACTTTGTTATTATAAGAGTTACAGAGTCGGTTAAATTACCAAAGTTGGGCAGAATTTTGACGCGAATTTAATGCCATTTTTGAATTTGACCTAGATTTTCAACTTTTTTAAATATTTTAAAAATACTAAAAATGAACTATATCTTTAATGTTAAATAATTCCACAACCGTTTATGCTAGAACATAAATAAAAAATGGTTTTTGTAGATCTTATTACGTAGAATTCAAAAAAATTATCAAAAAAGTCATGGCGCTCTTGATTTTCGAGATATAAACTAAACTTCCATTTTTTTAAATGGCAATCATAGTTGGCCGTAGGCTCATTAAAAAGCTCTTTTTTTGCTGATTTCAAATATGTATGGGTTGTCCTATCTATTTTTATTAGTTTGCTCAGGATTTACAAAAATAAAAGTATGAAATCAAAAATTTATCTCTAGAAAGAATGGTGTGCCTTGGAATTGGAAAACAAATGATCTAACGACCTGTTTCGTTTGTTCTTATTATCTAGTAATGAGAGAAAACACCAATCAAAAAGAATACTTGAATTTAATTACCAACAACCAATAAATTTATAGCTAATAATAAGAAATTAAATTTACGTGAACCTAAATTAAATGAATCATAATAATGTTTCAAAATGACCACCATTTTCTTGGGCACATAGCTGACACCGTCTTAATATTTCACTCTACACTTTTAATAAGCTGTTATATCTAATTCCACTAATAGCGGTTCTTATTTTAGTTTTCAATTTTTCAATATTATTAGGCTTCTCTTTATAGACTTTGTCTTTAATTGTTCCCCATAAAAAAAGTCGAGTGGGGTTAGGTCCGGAGACCTAGGTGGCCATGCTATGGGACCTCTGTTACCGATCCAGTTATTAAATCTTTCCAATAAGTATTTAGATACAATTTGCGCATTGTGGGCAGGTGCCCCATCATGCTGCAAATAATTCAAATTCTGTATTAGGTTTAAAGGAACTTCGTCCAACATTCCTTCCTTCATTTCTTAAAAATAATAAATACCGCTCTGAATTTAAATTTTCCTCAGAAAAATACGGACCAAATATTTTTGTAGCGAGAATACCACACTTAACATTTATAGAAAAAACATGTTGATCTCGTCTTCCAACCGTAATATCACGATTTTCGTGCGCCCAGTAAATGTGGTTTTTTTCTATTAAATAATCCATTATTCCTAAATTTTGCTTCAACAGTAAATAGAATCGTTTAAGAGAACCCTTCGCTTCTTCGACTTTCTTGAACAAACCATCCAGCATAATTTAACCTTCTTTCCAGATCTGTTGGGTACAATGTATTTCCGACATGATGATGATAGGGCTAAAGTTATTTTGTTTCAAAATTATCCGCGCTTCTACTCTGGATGTGTTACACTCGTACACCCGTACAGATGCAGTCGGCTTCAAATGATTGTATGCTAAAACACGTACTTCCGTCTCTTCATTTATATTTCTTTTGGCTTCTTTTGGTTTGTAAAAAGATCCACACAGTTTTAAATTTGCCACATTTACTGGGCGCAGGAAAATCCTGATATTACGAGATCAACATGTTTTTTCTATAAATGCTTGGTGTGGTATTCTCGATACAAAAATACTTGGTCCGTATTTTTCTGAGGAAAATTTAAATTCAGAGCGGTATTTATTATTTTTAAGAAATGAATTAGAAGGAATGTTGGACGAAGTTCCTTTAAACCTAATACAGAATTTGAATTATTTTCAGCATGATGGGGTACCTGCCCACAATGCGCAAATTGTATCTAACTGCTTATTGGAAAGATTTAATAACTGGATAGGTAACAGAGGTCCCATAGCATGGCCACCTAGGTCTCCGGACCCAACCCCACTCGACTTTTTTTATGGGGAACAATTAAAAGAAAAAGTCTATAAAGAGAAGCCTAATAATGTTGAAGAATTGAAAACTAAAATAAGAACCGCTATTAGTGGAATTAGATATAACAACTTATTAAAAGTGCAGAGTGAAATATTAAGACGGTGTCAGCTATGTGTCCAAGAAAATGGTGGTCATTTTGAAACATTATTATGATTCATTTAATTTAGGTTCACGTAAATTTATTTTCTTATTATTAGCTATGAATTTATTGGTTGTTGGTAATTAAATTCAAGTATTCTTTTTGATTGGTGTTTTCTATCATTACTAGATAATAAGAACAAACGAAACAGGTCGTTACATCATTTGTTTTCCAATTCCAAGGCACACCATTCTTTCTAGAGATAAATTTTTGATTTCATACTTTTATTTTTGTAAATCCTGAGCAAACTAATAAAAATAGATAGGACAACCCATACATATTTGAAATCAGCAAAAAAAGAGCTTTTTAATGAGCTTACGGCCAACTATGATTGCCATTTAAAAAAATGGAAGTTTAGTTTATATCTCGAAAATCAAGAGCGCCATGACTTTTTTGATAATTTTTTTGAATTCTACGTAATAAGATCTACAAAAACCATTTTTTATTTATGTTCTAGCATAAACGGTTGTGGAATTATTTAACATTTAAGAAATAGTTAATTTTTAGTATTTTTAAAATATTTAAAACAGTTGAAAATCTAGGTCAAATTCAAAAATAGCATTAAATTCGCGTCAAAATTCTGCCCAACTTTGGTAATTTAACCGACTCTGTAACTCTTATAATAACAAAGTTACCCATACAACACGGGTAGATTATTGTCACCCTGTATATATATATATATATTGCTATAAAGCCCGTACGTTGAAGATGCCATAAAATTGCTATGGTAAATATAGCTTTCGCAGTAATGATAATTTTCACCCTACGTTTATTGTGATAATAATTGTAATAAGTCAAATAAAGGAATTTTCTCTGTAGACACAATTACAAACCTAAATCAAAATTCTACTTTATGTAAACACCATAGACATTTAATCTCACCCGGTATAACATTAAATGTTGCTAGCTCCAAATTACAACAAGAATTATCTTCATGAATACCTACCTTATTCATGAACAATAGTAGATTAATATCTCAGGGTACTGCATATACTTCTAAATACAGAGACATAAAAAAACAAACGACAGGTATTTAAATGACTCAAATTCTAAATAAAGATATCAAATTAAGAAATTAACTATGCTCAATAAAATTTGTACCGATGCAGATTTTACATAAATTATACACATTCATTTTCTTTATAAATAAACAAAAAAAAAATAACTTTCTTATAAGAATTACCTGAAACCAATTTTCCTCGATCCAACCCTGCGATGCGCGTAGGTATCCTACGCAGCTCCCAAGTGCAAACACTTCTACTTGCTTATTGCATCAGCCGCTTGTTAACGGTTGCTTCTTGACAAATGATTTCTTTTATCTATTTTGTTAAGTAGTGGTTCTCGAAGATACATAAACGTCGCACAAGTAAGTGAATGTTCAATATGAATTGTACAAATCTCAGTAAAGGTTAATATGCGTTGTTTTTCTTATAGTGTTCTCACATAACCTCAGAATAAACATCAAACCACGAAAATTCACCACTTTGAAGATCTTTCTGAATACCTTGCTAGCCGTGGTACGCCTCAAATGAACTTATTACAGCTTCTATCTTTCAAAATTCCATATATTACCTAAGATTAGGTTCCGAAGCACAATATTCTTATGGTAGAAGACAATGAAGCACTTTTTTATTTATAATGGGTAATTATTTCTTTATTACCTACACTTTTTAATTACAATTTTTGGAGCAAAATTTTCACGTCTGTATTTATTTATCAAAATTTTTCATCTCCTCGCATTTTGTTTTAATTTAAACCAATAATAATTCATCATTATTCTCAACTATTTTAAAACTGACCAATCACAAAAAAGTACATTAATGACAATTCTAAATTACAATATTAATTATATAAATAATTTTCTTATGGAAATTCTAATGTTAAATGTAATTACACAAGTACATAGCTGATGACATTTCCTACGTTTTAACATCTCACATGACATAATTTAGTTGTATAATAAGAAATCTCATATAATTGCTTACTTAAATTTTTTATAATATTTATATAACAATAAAGAAACATTGGAATCATATTCCTCCACATTAATAAAGTTCCTTTAATTACAATTTCAATTACTAAATCACCTTTCTATTGAAGTCAGTCCAAAATTATAACGTTAACCTTACAAATTTAATAAATTTTAATTTCTATTTAAATTTCAAAAGAATCTAGTCGCATAACACATTACAAAGCTTGCTTCAATAACAAATTAATCATAAGAACAATAATCGTTGCATTACAATCTCGTTTAAATATTCAAATTAACATTTTAACCTTGTTCAAATGATAACTTTACATGAATTTTAAAATTCACATGATAATTTCAGAATCTGCCTGTACCAATCTTATTAGCGAGACATAATACCTGTATAACGATGACATACTATAAGAAAAACTCCACCTGTACTAGGATATCTCCACATACAGAAATTACGATGCTTACATACCACATCGGAAATGAATTAACAAGCAAATAATCTGCTGTAACTTCGATTCAACAACCCTTTATGTAGTAAAATTAGCATAATTAGTTTACAAACGTAATGTTTATGGTGTTTATTAATTAAGGTGTCGGTAATAACATGGCAATATATATATATATATATATATTGCTCTGAATTATATCTAATAATAAATAATCAACAAATAGCCCCACGTTGATGGTGCCATAATAAATGCTATGTATTAAGTTTATAAATAAATAGCCCCACGTTGGTTTCCAAAATAAATGCTATGTAATATGTTATCTATATAAATATTAATTATCGAAATCCTACTTTTTGTTACATAACTGACATATAAAAACCCCACGTTGGCTTGTGTCAAAATATATGCTATGTAATATCCTAATAAATAATTATTAAATAAATTATATATATTTGCCCAACTTTAGCTAGCAAAAAATTAAAAATTGTAATATTATTTGTAATGAAAATAAATAACTCTTTACGTTGGTTGCGCCAATAATACAGTTAAAATGAAATATACGTCACTCTACAAAACTTAATTTTCAACTCACATCAGCATATACAAATTACAAAGATCTCAGGGTTAAATTCGTGGCCTCACCACAGATAGTTATTTAATTAATATAATAGATCACACAACTACAAATTAAAATCTATAGTGAACTTAGCTTTATAATGATATTGGTGCACAGACCTTTCATCTGGATTTCTTCAAAAACTGCTTACTGTAGCATAATGAGCCCTTTCTGAACAGATGCTCAGCTGTAACAGGTTGCTGACCTCTTATAACTTCGATAGTTACAAGTTGTGAAAATCCAAGGAAACACTTCAATAACTTGCTTTTAAATATTTTGAACAAATCAGGTACGTAGATTAATATTTTGCTTTATTAATTCAATCCAGTATTGTGTGTAATGAACTTTAACTTTTATTATTTTTCCAGGAACTGAAGACATTACACCAAACAATTTGATATTGAAATTCTAGGTAACTTTCATTCTTTTAAATTAAAACACTATTAATAATTCGAACTCAAATTAGCTTTAATGCTTTCTTTCAACAATAAATTGACATTTGGACAAAACTTTCACATAAATTAAACTTGGTTAAATTAACATAACCTGAATACACTTTGTAAACAACTTAGGGTTACGCCCATAATTTTCAAAAATAGTTCTTAATACAATTCAAATTCAAAATCAGAGCTCACACGTAAAGCGTGCTTCCTCTTTGAACATTAAAACCAGACTAAAATCCAAAATTTACCAATTTAGTATCTTTCTGCACATATAAATTTTAAAATGGACCAATAGCGTAGCGTTGGCTTATCAAAAACATCTACAGCTGATTCTAAACTTTATAAATTAGTTAATAACAATTTTAATACCTTAAATTTCAACAAACAACCTTCAGAATAACAATCCTGATCAAATTTAGAAACTTTTGATACCAATCATTCTGAAATTTGAGATAAAAATTTTACGTGTGTTAAAATTATTAAATTTAGACAAAATTCGAATGAAACTTATCAAAAACATATTAAACATTAACAATAATTATAAACAAATACACAGAAATACATAAATAACCTTCACATTATACATAGAATAATAATCAATAATCGATTTCTAACCTGAAAATTATATCTTTATAATTTTAACAAATAATTAATAAACAAATTTCTTCTAAATAATAAACCTTCTTCTAAACTCTCTTTACATAACATACAAATTAATTATAATAATAATACCGTAGTAAAACATAAATTAAAGTTGTTACACACGTATTTACAAGAAAGTAAATAGAAAAATAATAACAAATTTATATTCCAGGGCTCCTAAACTGTCCAGAGCAACCCACAACATCGCCTACTTCGCACATAGACGTTTTTACACCATTCCCTAAGGAATGTTCACTCACAACTTCACTTTGAATCTGAATAGGGCACGACGTAGCCCTTTCCGATGATCGTACAAGAGCTTTTACTCTAATCAGGTATACATTTGTCATATTTAATCTTTGTAACATCTCAAATAGCATTCTTTGCATGATAATCAAACTAATTATATTCAATTTCAGGTAAAATCTGGATTCCTACCATCAAAATAGTATCCTTTAACATATAGTTTAAGTATAGTCTAGGTCTAGAATAATAATATTAATATAGGATAAATAACATGGCATTTTATATATATATATATATATATATTTCGTATGACGTTATATTGGAACAGACAATATTTAGATATAAATAACAATAATTTGAATATAAACTAAATATGCCCTTTGGATATGTCTCCATATACATTGGGTGAAATGAAAAAAGCACCCGCGTATCTTCGCTACAGGGAATTCACTGTGGAAACCGTTCATAGCAGCTCTTTCAAAGTCTACCATGATAGTTTGTGGTCGCAGTCCTGGTTGAAGTCTTTTCAATTCTTGAAAAAGACGGGTGTATGTATCCTCCGTTTTGTTTGGAAGTAATGCGCACATAGTGGGGATTACATTGCTGTACTGGACTCCATGGATTGTGTACATTTGATTAAACAATAGTGGTGTTGTGTTAAACCTTTCGTCGGCATACCAGTGGTCGCATCGTTGCATAAAGTCCAAATTGCGTTCCATCGAAAACAAAAGAATTCTTTATTCACCTGGACAACTATCAAACAGAAGAAAAGGTTTTTCATCACTGGTCTCTTTATATTCCCCAGGAAAGTTGAGTTCTTCTAAGTTTCAGATTCTTGGACGTTGCGGGGTCTCTGTATGTTTCGCTTTATAGAAGATAGTGTTGGTAATTGTGCAGCCGAAGCAACCGCGATTTCCTCGGATACAGTAGCCACAATTGCCTGAGTAGATTGTTCTATGATCCTAGCCATATTCTTCGTGGACGTCACACCTTTCTTCGCTTCTACACTTGCAGCATCAGGAACGTGGTTGTGATGAGTGCTTTTCACTACCGCATTCCCCAAAGTATGAGCTGTTCTAGGACACTTACACTTGTTATAACGGGCACACTTCCAAATTATTCCACTTATGTATAAATCCGTTATACGACAGCATATCCATGCCCTTTTGGATTTTTACTAACTCGAGCACTATTGTCCGATGTTATTCAATTTTCGTAAATGATTAGTTTGTTTCCAGGGAGATAATTAATTCATTAGCTAATGTACATGTGAAAATTAAATTTATATTAACACGTTCAAATAGAATAATTATTAATAATTAACTTAGTCTTATTCTAAATTCAAATTTCAGGAAATTTATAAGGACGCGTCCATTCGTCGCGCTACCTAAAGACGTCCTTTTGTCGCCGCGTCCTTTCGTCGCGTGTGCCCAATTGTCGTACGTCCTTTTGTCTGCGTCCTTATGTCGCGCGTCCTTTTTTCCTCGTCCTTTTGACGTGTATCTATATCAACCTCTCTAGTATCTTATAACTAATGCTTAATAGGGATATAGGACTGTAACTATCTGGTAGTTCGGTATTTTTTCGAGGTTTTGGGATGACGATAATTTTGCATCTCTTGAAGGTCTTCGGAAGAGCAGCTGCGCGAACGATATCATTGATTTGAAAGAGCGAGATCAGGGACGCGGTTTTCCAAGCATCTCTAAGCACCGCAGCCATCATTGGCTTATTGTACACCCTAACTAATAATTTTGCCTATCTGGGGTAATTCCAACCCCAGTAGTGATTTTTAACGTGTCACACATCGCAGTGGCACGGGACCTACGGCTTTACTTCTTTACACCGCTAGAAAAATCTCGCCGATCTTGGCCAGGTTCGATCCCGCGTCCCTCGGATCTAAAGGAAAATTCGCTAACCACTAGACCACCGAGGACGGCGAACGATATCATTATAAAATAACTGCAGCCATACCCTGGGTTTTGGGGCCGGAGTGTTTGATAAATTCTAGATATATATTGTCCAGACCAGCTGTTTTCTTGCATCGGGTTGCTTTGATTGCAATATTGACTTCTTCGATATTGAAGTCAGCCAGCAGAAAACGTAATAGTAAGCAGTATACTACCTACTTTGAAAACATTTACTGTAGCCTAGTTCATTCACTAGCTTCGATATGCAGAACAGTAACGCAGGGATTCCAGTATCAAGTAGCCCATATTTCTCGGAAGGACGCCATTGACTGCATTCCTCGATCGTGCACTCTCGTTAGCCGACGACAATAGCTAAAAATGTATTGTTTGCATTTTTATTAAATGAATGTAACTTTTGATAATTTTTGACTGTGCCTTAATTTTATAAATGAATTAATGCAAATAAAAAAAATAAAATTAGTTATATTTTTCTTGTACCAATTACTATTTTGAAACAACGTTCTTATGGTGTTACATTAAGCTTTCATGTTTTCACTATGCTGTACAAAAACTTAAAAGTTGAGAACCTCTGTTACAGAGTTTTCTGCATTTACTCCTAATAATGCCGCAACTAATTTCTCAATTTCATTTGGCTACGTTACTATAAAAGAAAGACGCTTTACTGAAAATGGGGAATAACCTGTATTTTTGTGGGTGAAAATTCAAAAGCTCTCAAAAGAATAATCCCCAGCTAATTGCGATTTTTCAAGTAGCCCTGATTCTGGATAAATTTCCTGTGAAACTTCCCTGTGGAATAAAGAGGAAGGAAATAACAAACAATGTCCCGATTTAATACCACGTGTACGGCACGCAGTTGGAAGTGACGTCATTGCAGTTCAGCGACCGAGAATCAGTGGTAAGCACCCTCCTGCTGCAGCAGAATTTCGCATCCTAGGAGGGTTCCTCGATGGATCTTGATAGGGTCAGGGAGACACCGAACTACTAAAGTAGCGAGGGAGAGCTTGCTGCTTGATAAGAATTAATATTTGTATGTATTTCCGTTGATTTACTATTGAGCGGATGCGTTTTATAGTCTGCAACGTAAAATGAGAAAAATGTCAAAAAAATTAATAACATTGCTGGGAATTCATTCCAGTATTGTGTAACAGTTCCTAATAGGTGCACGTTGTTAATGATGCGACCGTTCCATGATTTGTTACAATGAGCACAATTTGGTTCAATTTGTAAACACGTTTTTGAAATTTTAGTCTTAAAATGCGCGAAAGCAATAATTACCGTTTAAATCGTAATGCTCATTTGAACACCAAACATTTATTTTCATGGCAGCTGCCAAGTCATTCCAGGTGTTAACATTGGAAAGCTTTTCATAAAACTGACCGTTCATTAACAAAATTGCTGAAAGCAGCAGATCGATTTCCCGCCATTCTGTTAATTTAAGCGAAAGCTTGTGATTTGGTTACATTAAATTATACAGTCACATGGCAACAGTAATATATATTAAATCTAAAAAGTATTAAATTCTTCCTTATGCTATCATCTGATTTAAAAACAATATCGATTTTTCTGCTATTTGTAGACACAAGTGTGACCTGAATGAGGTCGTTGATCACTTTTTAAATATATAAAATATCAATCTTATCAAATACAACTATCAACTAACTAAGTGGGACTATCTTTGGTAAAATAATATTTTCATAAAACAGTTGCTAACTGTTAACAAAGTAGCATTTTTGTTGTGGTATTGGCTGTTTGGTTAAAAATGAGTTATTCAAGTGCGTGTAACATGAATGTTCCTAAAGATGAAATGGTTGATATAGTATTTATACTGGGGGAGTGCTAAACAAATTGTTTAGTTGCTTCTAGATTTTACGCTGAACGCTTCTCAGGCCGACGATATCCTAGTGTGTTGGCTTTCAAACGATTACAACAAAGATTTGTAAATACAGGTAGTGTTAAATACGATAATACTCCACGAAGGAAGCGTACTAGTACAGGTAACGAATTTGCTCAAATAGCTTCCGTAGTAGAAGATCCGAAATATAGCACCAGAGATATAATCCATCGGACAGACATAAGACAGTATTCTGTGTATATTGAAAAAATACAGGTACCATCCCTACCACATTCAACTTCATCAAAACCTGCTTGATCATGGCTTTCAACGTCGGCTAATGTTTGGCAAATGGGCCCATTAACAAATAGATGTTCAAGCTAATTTCTTTAATTAAGTCCTTTTCTCCGACGAAGCAATTTTTCATAAACATGGGAATGTGAATAGACACAACTTCCACCATTATTCAACGGAAAATCCATCATTTGTAAGAAAAATAGATAATCCATGTCGATGGTCCTTAAATGTTTGGGGAAAAATTGTAGGCGAACATGTCGTTAGTCCATACTTTTTTGAAGGACACCTGAATGGTCAAAGGTATTTACAACTTTTATAATACAGTTTTTGGGATTTACTAGAAAATATTCCGTTAAACGTTATACAAAACTTATGGCTGCAACACGACGGGGCCCCTTCACACTATAATTTGGATGTTAGAAGCGTTTTAAACGCTGAATTTCCAAATAAATGAATTGGGAGAGGAGGTCCAGTGGCTTGGCCGGGAAGGTCCCCCGACCTGATAAATTTAGATGTCTTTCTGTGCAGGTTTGTGAAAGATAAAGTTTGCAGAATTCACCCTACGGCGAGAGACTGTATGCGAATTCGAATTCAACGTGCATTTAGAGACATAACACCTGCAATGTTGAGGAGTGTAAACAATTTATTTATGGATCGGTTAAATTTGTGTGTTCAAAAAAATGGCCGACATATAGAGCACTTACTATAATTTTAAATGTGGTTCTTATGGATCTCTGTTCATAATATTAAGTATACATACGAGGGGGTATTGATAAGTACTTAGCCTACTGTATAAAATGTCACAATATTTCAAAACAAAATTTTATTTACATAATCTCCTTTAAGACTTATACATTTAACAGAATGTTCATAAAGTAATACTAAGCCATTTAAAAAAAATTGTCATGGTCTGCAAACCACTCCTCAGCGGCACATATTGCTTCGTCATTTGTCGAAAATCTTTTATCTTTCAAATGTTTTTTGAGTTTTGGGAACAAATAATAGTCTAACGGTGCTAAATCCGGTGAATAGAGCGGGTGGTCAACCAATTCAAAACCAATTTCATCAATTTTTTGCAGTGCAATCAACGACTTGCGAGCAGGAACGTTGTCTTGCGAAAAGACCACGCCTCTGGCGGAGTTTTTCCACAACTTTCTTACGTAATTTAGTTAGCAACTCAGTATAATACGCTCTCATGATAATTCTACCCCGTTCCAAATAACCTATCAGAATTATCCCATTTTTGTCCCCGAAAACTGAAGCAAGAATCTTGGTAGCCGATTTTTGAACATGGAATTGTTTGGGCGGTGGAGAATCAGTATGCTTCCACTGTTTGGATTGTTCTTTAATCTCTGTGTCATAGTGAAGCAATCCACGTTTCGTTCATAGTAACAAACCGATCCAAAAAGTTTGAGGATTCTTCTGCAAAACGGCAGCAGATTTCCTTTGACGTTGTCAATCGAACGCGTTTCTGATCAACGTTCAAGAATCTTGGAATCCATTTGCCCGAAAGCTTTCTCATACCCAAGTCGTGATGAATGATGTGAAACACACGTTCATAGGAAATGTGCAATGTTTCTGCAATATTCTTAATCCCAATACGTCGATTTACTAAAATTATCATGCACAGAATCAATATTTTCCGGAGTGGTCATAGAAATTGATCTTCCAGAGCGGTGCTCATCTTTCACATCTGATCTTTCTCTTTTATATTCCGCAACCCAATTTTTAATAGCGGCGTATGAAGGACACTGATCACCTAAAGGTTCTATCGTATCCGCAAAGATTTCTTCGCCCGATATCCCTTTCAAAAATAAATACTTAATAACTGACCAAACTTCGAGTTTTTCAAATTCTATCTTCTCAAAAATTCACAGTTTAAACACCGTTCAACTTATGGACGTCAAACGTTGACAACGTATTTATAAAACATCATAGTGGTAACCATATTCACTTTTCTTTACTAGAAACTTTCCAGGCTAACTAGATATCAATACCCCCTCGTACATTAATCAATAGTGATGAGAAGTTATACCCTGTCTTACCTCACCGTTTATTTCAAACGGTTGTCAGCAATGTTTAGAAACGCTACTGTTTATTATTATTGGTATTGTAGCTGTTCAATAAAAAAATATTTTGATGTTAATATACCTTGTATTTGGGTATTTCCGTATAATTGCAAAACGAAAGTCATATAAAATTTTACATCTTATGAATGTAGTTTGTTGAAAGTTAGCAATTATTTTAACGATGGCCTGATGATTCGTTGCTTATTTGTTTATTTTCGTTTTCTTTCTAAAAACCGCGCTAAATCATACAAATATTTGTAGTTTAAAATGTTTAAAATCCTACATTCATTATAATAATTTTTAAAGAAAATAAAATTACATCTTATTACTAACTTTTCTGTTTCTTTTTCTATTAGCTTTTTAAGAATTTCTAAATATTCTCAAAACGAAAAACACAACTCGTATAAAACCGTATAAACATACCTTTAAAAGTCATTGAACGACACGCTGTAAAATGCAAACATATACAGGATTATAAAAATGAGATATTAGGAATTGAATTTTATTGAATGCGGTAGGAAATTAGGAACATCCTGCAGAAAATATTTAAATTGTAAATAGTGCAGCATAATAATTTTCAAAAATTATATGCCGTTCTTTAGATACTAACTGTTAAATATAGACAGTCATTTTTTCAAAATTTAAGAGAAAATTAATTATTTCCAAATCCATTAGCGATAGTTGTAAAGATAAAAAAATATGAAATCCAAAACTGTAATAATATACAGCATGTTCTATTTAAAAAAAAGAATTTGTCCGACGTCTCACTAATACAAATCACCCTGTACAAGCCAGCAATAATTTTAGGTTATGCACAGTAATCAAACAAACAACTTTTGTATGTAAAGTTTTCACCAAGCTGCTATAATAAAGTCATTAAGAAAGAAAATCGCACTATTATGTCATCCTGTATATTGCACATGTTATCTCAGTTAATTTTATATTTCTACCGTTTCTAATATATCCAGACAAAGCACTTTAACTGGGACACCCTGTTTTCCATTGTACTCAGAAAACTTGATTTATTTGAAAGTTACATCAACTTTTAATATAAGTTTAGTTGATTACTCAAAGAAATTTAGAAGTCCTTTCAGTTTGATATGATCCCCATATGACAGATGTTCAAAAAATCAGTCAGAAATTTAGTTTTGTTTACGAGAGCGCATGTTGTAACTTTGTACGCAAAGCGATTCGATTTTAGCTCGCTTCGTGGTTTGTGAACTAACTATCAAACGCCACTTTTCTGCCTTTTTAATTCTGTACGTTTGTTGTTCGTTGTGCTTCTCCTTCGCAATTACACAAAAAAACAGTTCATTTTGGCATACAAGCATTTTCACAGTCCTCTAGATTTTGTGTTAGAATAGAAAGCATTTACGACTGAAAATTATATAAGCTTAATTGAAATTGAATATATTTAATTTTTTGGAAAAATATCGTATGAACTTTCTTGGGGATGCCGTTAACAATAAACAATTTCAAGAAACCACTGGTACGTAAAAGTGTTTGTTGAGACAAAAAGCGGTACCAAAAAGAAGACTAATACGCTGTTATTCAAAGGCAATATCCAAACTACCGTTGCTGCAGGAAAACTTCTATTTCAGCATCCGTTATAATATATTTTTTGTGTTCTGGAATACGAGCACAACCTTTTAAGTTTTAAAGAAACTAGGAAAGAAAAAAATTTTTGAAACAAACTATTATATTGCTTTTCAAAATAATTACCTTTAAGATTTATATACTTCTGCATACGTTCAAACCAGTCCCCGAAACATTTTTGCCACTCTGAAGTTGGTACTTCAAAAACAGCTTCGTGAGGTGATGAAAATCGCTGACCACGCATTTTTTGTTTGACATTTGGGAACACAAAGAAGTCGTTAGGAGATAAATCAGGTGAGCTGGCAATGTCATGATGAAGAATGATGCGACGTTTTCGGTTGTTTTTCCTGATTTCGTTGATGACTTATGGCAAACACATTGTTGTATACCATTCAGCGTTAACTATTCTTCGATCCTCTAAAGGAATGTTTGCGACATGTCCAGTACAACCGAAGAAACAAGCGATCATTTTCTTGGAAGTGCTTTGTGAACGAACAACTTTTGTTGGATTCGGTTCATCTTGGAACACCCAAACAGTGGATTGTTGCTTAGTTTCCGGTTCATATGAATATATCCAAGTTGTATACGGATTTTGCGATTCCTCGGTCGAATTTCTTGAGCATTTCCTTACACCGATTAACACGAGCCTTTTTTTGAGCTTGGGTCAAATTATGCAGAATCCATCGGGAACAGATCTTTTTAACACCTAACTGTTTACGCATAATCGAATGTACTGCAGTCTTCGATATACCTAAGGATGCCTCTATATCACTGTAAGTCACAAGCCGATCTTCTTCAATCATGTTGCGCACAACATCGATGTATTTAGGAATAACAACCGATTTTGGTAGACCTTGACGAAATGCATCACTGACGGACGCGTGACCACGACCATATTCTGCAAACCAATTGTAAACAGTCTTTTCTGATGGTGCTTCATTACCAAAAGTTGAACGAAGCGATTGTATGGATTGTTGCTGAGTTATGCCTTTACTAAAATCGTAAAAAATCATCCAACGAAAACCTTCACATGAAATTTCCATTTTTTTACAAAATTGCTTTTTTTAAACTCTCACTGTAAACAAACTAATCGGACAATTTCTAAGCACCACTGTTTTCACAATAACAAATGTAAAATTTTACAAAAATAGTAATAACACATCCCAAGAGCGCCACCTAGTGGTCGTGGCTGCTCTCGTATACAGTGTCATGTTAAAACACTATAACGAGGTTATCTACTAACCAATAATTTACAATGTGCGTTCGCAAGATTTTACTTCGACCTAAGTAATCCCTTTGTATTATCTTTTATTTAAGTTTATGTTTAATCAGAATTACTGGTAAACAAAATAAGATATTTTGTCAAATGCTCACATAACATGATATGTTTCCTACTACTACTCGTATATTTCAAAAAATTAACGCATATTTGGGGTCGGCGCATTTTCGAAGTCTGGCTTTAGTCAATAATCTGGAGGACACTTACAGAAGATTTTAGTTTGATCTATTATCAGTTGATACATAAATCAACATTTATTTAGGGGTTAGTCCAGAATTATAGTCGTAGGTAGTTGCCCAGCTTTTTTTTTAAATAAACGTATACTTGAAAGCTGAATTGGTTTTGTAAGTATACTTGAAGTGTTTTGTTACCATAGTGCCTTTTTGTTGAATCCCTCAACAAACTGTTAGGGACCTTTTTGTTTTGATATTCAGGCTTCAGGGTTTTTCTAAAGTATGTGCCATATATTTGTGGGCTGCTAGAAGACTTCAGAAGAACGCGAAAATTCTAATTAGTTTACATCTGCGACTATTACCCAAAGAAAACCTATCATCATTAAATAGCTGCTCATGCAGTTTTACATTTGTATCTCCGGAAATACATAAAATTCGCATATAGATTTTAGTCTGTTTATATATTTTATAATAAGCGACGACTTCCTGTAATTTCATGAAAATCCTGTCGAGCGGAATGCAATCGCTACATATTCTATCGTTAATATTTTCCACTGACAACTAATTTTATTAAATCTACGAGGAAACGAGAGCAAATAATCTTTTGTTATTTTATGGAAGCAAATGATTCCGAGATATTTAAAACTGAAAAACTAATATGAATCGGACATTGGAATCTTCATTTTTAAAGCAATAAAACGAGTTCATGCCAATGCAGAATATTTTCGCATTATATTTCTTATATAGGAGTATCTCCCTACCATTACAGTTATTTCAATCAAACTTGGTAACTTGACAGAAATTTTTTAGGCTTTCTAGATTTTAAGCTGCGATAGTCAACTTTTTTATTTCTTATGGCCGCCATATTAGATTATCACACTATTAGACAGACAAAAAAAATATTTTTTCAGATTGGTTACCAACCTAACCTTTTAATTCTAAAAGACTTGTTGAAATTACAATTTGTATAAAAAATACATAAAATCGCGTAGGGTTTGAAAAACTATTGGAACAGTAATTAAAGTGAGAGATTGTATTACTAATTGGCATTTCAAATCTTTACATACTACAAACATTTTATTGGTCTAACGCTAACGAGATAACAAATTCAAAAATAGCAGATGATTGTTTAAATTTTCTAAGTGCGCGCTGTTTATACAACTACACAAACTGACAGGTAATAAATGATTTGTTTTAATAACGAAATAAACAGATTGCGTTTAAGTGGTGTCCGTAGAGTTTTTCTTTATCGTGTTTTGTAATTGTCAAGATGTTCACCGATGAAGAAAAGCAGGGTATGTACAATGTCTACATTCACAGCAATAGAAATTCTGTTCTACCGTTTAAAGATTATGCAAATTTGTATCTAGAGAAATAGCTACCTTACCGAAGAATAGGGCCGTATAGAAAAGGAATTATTGCGAATGAAATGAATGTGCCGACTCAATAACGATTGATCCAGAGAAGTCCAGCCGCAAAATTTCTCAAAAGTGTGGTATTGATGATTCATATACTCGAAAAAACTTCAAAAACATAAGTACCATAATTATCAATTCACACCTGTACAAACTCTTCATCCTGGTGATGGTAAAAATCTTCATCCCTATGCAACAGCGAATTTCCGTTTAATAAAAGACTACGCCGCAATTTCGATATTCTTTGAATGTATGGAGTGGCCTTAGATAATGCAGTTCTGGGTTCATTTTTTATCCGTGGTCATTTAGAGAGCCATGTATATTTGCATTTTTTGTAAACAAATTTAGTAGATACGCTAAACAGATTGCCGTTAATAGCCCGTCAAAAGCGTAAGAGGTACCAGCAAGGCGGAGCTGGTCCTCACAGCGCCCGCATTGTTCGAGATTATTTAAATGCACGTTTTCAAAATTCACGGCTTGGCAGGTTTGGCCCTGTTCGTTGGCCTCCACGCTCTTAACGCCTGTGAGTCAATGTAAAAGATGCTGTGTGGAACATGGTTTTGCCTCCATTCCGAGACAGACTATCCAAAAAGCACCGGACGAAATGAATTTTGAGGACTAACCTCTGCATCATAAATAACGGCGCGCTTTGAACAATTTACATAATCTTAGTGGTTTTGAATTTGTTATCATGTAATCGTTAGACCAAAAAAAAATATTTCGGTATTAAGGAGTTTAACGAATCAAAATATACACGATTTCTTTTCAGATTCTCAATCACCTTAAAAAACGTTACTTTTCTCTAATTTAACCGACCCGTATCTCTTACCATCCAAGATGCGAATGAGATGCAAATTCACCACCCTGTATACGTAATCCAGGATTGACCCTCGAGTCGGCTCCATGTCAAATGATGATGATGATCATAACAAATTTATTATTAAAGATTAAACTCACGAATTGTTCATGAATAAGGATAAATACCACAACGCACTATAAAAATTAAGATTCCAATTTTCTAGTTATTTTCTACCGTATTTGGATGTTAAGCTTCTCTAAAATGGCTGTTCCCTGAAAATATTGAGAAAATATTATATTTGTTGGTAGTAAACCATAGGTTTACAATATTATATCTGTTACAATTAAAAAAAATCCTATAAAAAGATAAACTGAGAAAAAATGATACCTCTTTCACAGGAACGCCACTGTATAATTGGCTTTGGATAAAATTCTCACCCCTAACAAGTATAACCACGTACAAATTCAAATATATTTATTAAATAGAGCGGAAAATTCGCACAAAAACTTTTTCGACAGCGGATACACATAAATGTTCTTTATTAATTAGAATTATCGCATTATTTTCAAGTGTTTTGGTCAGCTTTAAATCTGTAGCACATATTCCAAAAATACCCTGCTTACCTAATTTTATTTATAAGAAAGGGAGGCGACCGTGGGCTAGAGGTTAGTACGTTAGACTTCTACGCTGAAAGGTTCAATTCCCATTACCGGAACATCGAATTTTTAACGTTATCCCTCGCAAGGCAAGGGCAAACCAGCGAAGTATTCTGCCTAGTAAATTTTCTGTGGAGTAGAAGTGTTTGCACTTCCCGTGGTTCGGAGCCTACGTTAAGCTCTAGGTCTTCTATGTCTGTGGCACTCTAAACGCGCAACACAGGCATAGGAGAGAAGATCGCTACGTCTCGTACGATATAAAGCACCCGAAGAAGAAGAAGAATCGATTTGAAATGTATTTAAGAGAGTTAATAAATTTTTGTTACATAATCAGATAATTTTATCCGCTCTGTATATATATTGTTATGATAAATATATGAGTAGGCCATGGAGCTACCAATGCTGCACAGCAAGCAAGCATAAGAGCTTACTTTATCTATGCATCTCTTTACTAGATAATTATGTATTTATAAATTTGTTAAATGTTTGTCTTATTGGAGGTGGCATTGGAAATCATTAGAATCGTATTAAGAACGTGAACGTATAACACGTGATAAGAAAGTGAACTCCAATAGGGTAAATATTATAAATTTGGGGGTTGTTAGGGATATAGATAAACAAGGGTTGGAAAATA
>JABXWE010004448.1:0-42996 GCA_014611495.1 Limonius californicus | reverse complement strand
AGATATCACAGACAAACTATTTTTGTTCCTTCTCTTCCTAATACAAATAAATCGTATCTACCCATCTTTCTCTTTACCCTTATGCAATCTACGCATGCGCTCACGCGTGATGTACGGCGGGAAATTTAAATATGTAGTAAATATAACTAATATAAACCAGTGCAATTATCGCAGTCTTTTAAATCTTGCGACAAAACCATTCTTACCATTTTTCAAAATTAATTATTTGACACCTCTATAACTGTCAAATATTTATTAAATAAATAATAAAGTAAAAAATACAGTAATCTAATATAATGTTTATTTATTTCTAAGGTTTAAATACTCTTCTAAAGTATAGAAGGCAATTTTCGTTAAAAAAGTTTTGAACTGTCCATCAAACGTCTTTTCATTTATGATATTTTTAAGATTTCTAGGCAGTTTATTATACAGAGAGGTACAGCAGTATCTTGGAGACTTTTTGTATAAGCTTAAATTATAGTAACCTATCTGAAGGTTATTACAGGATCTGGTGCTGTAAGTGTGATTATCATTTACAAGAGGCAAGTTCTTAGGGTACTTTCTTACATACAGGACGCACTTTTGTATAAATATGGATAAACACTCTACCTACGTCTATGGAAATGAAAACAAACAATTCCTTGATTGAGGAGCACTGCAAATAACGCATTTTCGCACCATTTTAGATTAAAATTAAAAATTTCAATAACACAAAACGTTTCCACATTTGTAGGTTATGCGCTGTTCTTGTGACTTTTCTCACTGACAGTTTAATTTGTGTAATTCTCGCCATACGTCAACAGCAACTGGGCGAGCGCCAATATTGAAAAGGGTACAAGTGAAACAACATTATTGGATGTCATGCAACGGCAAAAGAGACAGATAAAAAAAAGTTTGTTGGGATCCTTACAACAGTGACGTACCTAGTTTCTTATGGAGTAGTATTATCCATGTACATGTGTATGATCTAAGATGTCACAGGATTTTGGGGCCTATGTCCCCCGGTTCGGTTTCAGTCCCCACGTTTAGCAAACATGCGTCTGCCCATCATAAGGGCCATTTTCGCTTTGTTTGAGATGTTATTCAGGTGTATGTTCCAGTTCAGTTTTGCATCCAGGGTGATGCCCAGATATTTGACCTCCCGGCTGACCACACCACACCGGCTCCCACACAGCACAAGGCACAGGGGCCAGAATATATGGCCAAAGACAAAGAAGAACATTAGTGTAAACCTGGGAAATAAGGCCACAGTCTTTCAAGCTGAAATCTTTGCAATAATGCAATGTATGCAGGAAAATGCTAAGCGCGGGTATACTCAACAACGCATAAGCATACTATCTAAAAGCCAAGCAGTTTAAGAGCACTTGAATCACCTCACATTAATTCCAATTTAACAAGGGTGGATATGTCTATACCTCCTGGCATCCTTGTGTGAGAAGAACGTAGTTGAGCTCATATGGGTGCCAGAACACACAGGGGTAGAGGGTAACGAGAAAGCAGATTCCCTCGCGAAAACCAGTGCACCCACCCCGTTTATAGGGCTAGAACCTGTATTCGGTATCTCCAAACAAAGCACCCGAACAGCAGTAAAAATGTGGACCATTACACAACACATTTCTCGCTGGGAGGCAGTACAGGGACAAAAACTAGAAAAGGAAATAATTGAAACGCCTTCTCGCAGACTAACAACTGACGTCCTCCATCTAGGACGAATTCAAATTAAACGGTTGGTAGGATTTACAACAGGGCACTGCCACCTGCAAAAACATCTTCCCAAATATACAGAGGAGACACGCTCTGTGGATTATGAGAAGAAGAGGAGGAAACAGCTTCACACATAATCTTCGATTGTCCAGCACTTTACCGCAAGAGACAGCAACTATTCGGGGGAACACTACGTGAAAAACCTTCACACATGAAAACCTCGTAAAAAATATCCTGCAACTCGTTGAGGGCACAGATCTACTTTGGAAGATTCGGGGGCGCACAAAAGACCATCGAGTAGAAGTGCAAACCTGGCTAACTAACCCACTTCAAAACCCTGCTGTTAATCAATCAATCAATCAATTAAGGGGGTTGGAACTACCTCAGATAGGCAAAATTCATAGGAAGGGTGTACAATGGGCCAAATGTGGCCTAAGTGCATAGAGATGCTTGGAAAACCGCGTCCTAGATCTCGCTCAATCAAACGACTACTACCTACATAGCACATGCAACCCCAAGGTGCCGAGGCCATCTTTGTCCTCTTACATGCGTTTTGTCGACCCGCCTCCATTTAAATGGTCTGGTCTGTATTTTCCACCATCTTGGGGTCAAGAATGCGACCGTTGAATTCACAATTAACTATGAACACATACCAAACACAACTTTTTTTAGATGTGTTACAGTTTACATTTTTATATTTGAATCGTCACAAACAATTTTTACCGACATCTCTGTTATATATTCCGGAAATGAGTTATACAATTAATTATAATAACTTTTATTTTACCGGTACATTACCGTTACATACATTTTGGTACCTCCATTGCCAATTGTCTTTTGGTAACTATCTAAAATAACTATGTAACATGCCCTTTTTTTTAAACAGTTTTTATGGATATAAAACAAAGTCTTTGAAATGTGCTGGTAATCTTGTGCTTCTCTTTGGGTTGGTGATTTCTTTGGGTTTATAACCTTATTTGCAATTGAGTCGTCGGATACTAGTGTCGGAAGCTCTCTCTCTGGATATGGTCGCAGATGGATTCTGTTTCTCCTAATAACAGCGCCACTTCAACTTTATAAGATTGCGGTTCCTCCGCCTTTCTGCGCACAGTTGCTGCAGTCCACTCACGCACATTTTGTTGCCCTATCACTTTCTGTCCGGTTTTTAAGGCACTCAATGGTTTAGCGAACTGGTGATGTTTAGTTTGCTGTTCCTGCTTGTGGTGTAGGGTTTCGATGGTGTGCTCTACATCGAACTTCGGTATGAGTGGCTCTTTTGAAATTGGCAAGAGTGTGTTGAGTTGTCTACCTTTCAGTAATTCGGCTGGCGAAGCTAGGTTGTATTTTGGGGTATTGTTGTGTTCTAAAATTGCCCAATACAAATCTGTTCCTGCCTTACTTGCCTTGATAATAAGTGACTTGGTTGTTTCTATAGTGCGTTCCACTGCTCCGTTGGATGCAGGATATGTTGGGCTCGAGGTAATTAATTTTATATCAAGATAATTTGCGAAACTGTGAAACTGTTCGGATTTAAACGGAGGTCCGTTGTCGCTCATGATTATTTGTGGTATGCCATGATGCATACATATTCGTTTAAGTTCTTTAATTACAGCGGATGCTGTTTTAGAAGTCAGTTCACTTACGGTCACAAATTTTGAGTGATAATCGACAGTCACCAGATAGTCCTTGTGATTAACATGTTGGAAATCTATTCCGATTTTTGCCCATGGTAGTTCTTCTACAGGATGCGGTGTAATTGGTTGTTTCTGATTTGATCTCGAGTACTGGGGGCAGATAATACATCTTTCAACAGCTTTGGTAATGTCATTGTGCATACCAAGCCAATAGTATGCTCTGCGTGCTTTAAATATACAAGCATTGATACCTTGGTGAGCTTGATGAATGAATTTCATAAAAGTTTTGCGTAAGGATGCTGGTACAATAAATCTGTTACCTTTATATAATAGACCATCTTGTCGTACAATTTCATGCCTAATATCCCAGTATTGTTGAGCTAGAACTGAACAAGCTGTTTTCAGTTCGGGCCATCCGTTCTTCACATATTGCACAACTACACATAATGCCTCGTCTGATGCTGTTTCTTGTGTGAATTCCTCCAATTTCTTTTTAGATGCTGTCATAACTGAATCAACTTTAGCTGCCTCATTTTCTAAGTATTCTGTAGCAATCGTTCGTTCTTGAGGGCTTCTTGACAATGCATCTGCCACATATAAGTGCTTTCCGGGAACATATACTAAAGTGGGGTTGTATCTTAGAAGTCTTAATGGTAATGCCTGCAGTCTTGGTGTTAATGCATCTAATGGTTTCTTCAGCAGACCTAACAGTGGTTTGTGATCTGTTTCCACTGTAAACTTTTGTGCATAAACATAATACTTAAAATGCTCACAAGCATGCACTATAGCTAGAAGCTCCTTCTCAATCTGTGCATACCTGGTCTGCGTTGGGGTCAATGATGCAGATGCGTATGCTACCGGTCTTCCTTCTTGTAGCATAACGGAACCTAAACCATACTGGCCCGCATCTACTGAGAGTATAATGGGTTTCCTTGGGTTGAACAGTGCTAGGACTGGCGCAGAACTTATATTTTCCTGTAACCTTTTAAAACAAGTTCATTCATTCGGCCCCCATATAAATTCACTGTCCTTCTTCAAAAGTTGTCGTAATATCAACGTCTTGTCGGAAGCATCTGGTATGAACTTACTTAGATATTTTATTATAGCTAAGAAGCGTTGCAGTTCTAATACGTTAGTTGGTGGTTTCATGGCTATTACCGCTACCGCCTTTACCTTACTAATACTAGTTCCTTCTAGACTAATTTCGTGGCCTAAGAATGTGATTTTATTAAGAGCTAACTGCATTTTTGCTTTGTTAAATTTTAAATTACACTCCCTGGCTCGTTGTGAAACTTTCCTTAAACGTTGATCATGTTCTTCCGCTGTAGTACCTGTAATGAGTACGTCATCCATATATGTATACACACCTTCCATGCCCTCGAGTGTTTCTTGAATAGCCTTTTGCCATATTTCTGGACAGCTGCTTATTCAGTATGGAACTCTTTGGAAGCTGTATCTTCCAAATGGTGTGGAAATAGTGCAAATTTTTTTACTCTTCCAATGGAATTTGTAAGAATGCCGATGACGCGTCTAATACCGTGAATATCGTTGCATCACTAATTTCAGCTAAAACGTTATCCACTGTTGGTAATTCGTAGTGTTCTCTTTTGATGTACATGTTTAGGGATCTCGGATCCATGCATAGTCTAATTTTTCCATTAGGTTTCTGGCTGGTGGCTATTGGGTGAACCCAGTCCGTTGGTTCTTTTGTTTTCTTCGGTACTTCATCTTTAAGCATCTTATCTATTTCAGCCTTGACTTGGCTCTTCAATGCATGTGGAATTTTCCTGGCACAGCTGACAGTTGGTACAGCATTTTCTTCTAGTCTTATTTTATATTTCTGTTGTAGTTTCCCCAAGCCTTTGAATACACCGTGGAATTCTTTAACGATTTCTTTTGCTTTGTTCGATTGCTCAGCTTGCCTATTTTTTGCAAAACTATCAGTAACTTCCGCAATTTCTCTATTGATTAATTTGAAAATCTCCATGCTTTTCAGTGACAGTAATGGAGTTCGGTTTTCAGTGGTTATAAAATATTCTAAGATATGTGTTTGGCTGCCTAAACTTGTTTTGAGCTTTATTATACCTCTAACTGGGATTTCGTGATCTGTATAGCTGGAAATGCTTCTTTGGGTTTGTTCAATGCTTGGTTCGTGCGATATGATATTGACTTGTGATCCCGTATCCATTTGAAACTTGATTATGCTGCCATGTAAATTAACGTTTTCATACCAGTCTTTTCCTTTCACACTTGGTACTATTTTGCATTTTTCTACAATACCCTCTGTAACAGCTCCCACATAGTCGCTGTCATCATTACTGTCTTCTCCTTCCACTTCATTAACCTTCACTTTTGATTTGCCCATCTTCGCAAAGTGATTTTTCTTGTTGCATTTCTTGCAGGTTACGCCCCATGCTGGACATTCCTTCACTCCATGTGTTCCCCCGCACCTTTTGCAGTTGAAAGAATCTCGTTTTTCTTACCCTTGTCTGTATTGTTTGCTTGGCCCTCAGCTGACTCTGCCAACATGACTTTTCCTTGACGTTTGGCTACCTCCTCTGCTCTGCAGATCGTGATGGCTCTGTGTAGCTGTAGATCACTCCCTTTCAGAAGTAGATCTCGGGTACTCTGCTCCTTGACACCACACAGGATACGAAAAGCTATTAGTTCATCGGTAACAGTTCCAAATCGGCAATCCTTCGCCAATACTCGCAGATTTGTAACGAATTCATCAATGGGTTGGCCTTCTTTTTGTACTTCTGTAAAAACTTGTACCTTATGTTAGTCGTATTTTTATACGGTTGGAAATGGTTAGTTATAGCATCAAGAATTACTGCGGTGCTTAGTTGGTCACCTGCGAGAACCTGCCCTTCTTCATTCACAAACCTGAAGGTGTTGTACAGATCTAAACCTGTAGGTCCTATTACGTGTAGTAAAGTTGCCCGTTGTTGAGCTGTTGACTTTCCGGCGAGTTCAGCGACCTCGGAAAATATTTCGTAAGACTGGCGCCACTTTTCCCAATCAAGGGCGGGATTATTGCCGATTGTAAAGTGTTTTGGTGGTTTTAATGCCATTCTTCCACTTTCTTTTGTGTGAGAACGAAGTTTCGCGGGTTAATTGTCTTACTTAGCCTCACTTTTTTTTCCGTTCTATTAATCGACTAACTAGAGCTTTTTGGATTCTTTTCTTTTTCACTTACTTAATTAGTGTTGCACCACTAACCGCTGCCACCATGTTATATATTCCGGAAATGAGTTATACAATTAATTATAATAACTTTTATTTTACCGGTACATTACCGTTACGTACCTTTTGGTACCTCCATTGCCAACTGTCTTTTGGTAAATATTTAAAATAACTATGTAACAATCTCTAAATTTGAATAAAATTTAAACACCTAACACATGTTTGTATCTAGCTGCAACTGATTGTTAGTATAACCCTAAAGAAAAAAAAAGTTCATTGCTATTAAATCCTAGGATGCAGCTGGCCAATTCATAGTTTCTTGAGTCGGCTATGAACAAGCTGTTTATTTCAACTGATCTATTTTCTAAGATCAACCATTAAACTTCAATAAGAACAAATAGTCTTTTGTTTTCCTCCTTTGTAGATTTACGGCATGCTATAAAAAAATAACTTCCTACAAAATAGCCGGCCTCGGTGGTCTGGTGGTTAGCCCGTTTGCCTTTAGATCCGAGGGACGCGCGATCGAACCTGGCCAAGGTCGGTGAGATTTTTCTAGCGGGGAAAATCTGAAAATGCGCCTTCTGTCGGATACGAAGTAAAGCCGTAGGTCCCGTGCCACTGCGATGTGTGACACGTTAAAAATCACTACTGGGGTTGTGAACTACCCCAGATAGGCAAAATTCTTAGTTAGGGTGTACAATAAGCCAATGATGGCTGCAGTGCTTAGAGATGCTTGGAAAGCCGCGTCCTAGATCTCGCTCTTTCAAATCAATCAATCAATTGTACAAAATAGGATTTTACGCCATTATTCGAAACATGTGCGAAACACTTTAGCCACAAATCACTTAGTATATTGTTTTTTTAATTTGGCTCCACTGTGTAGCTGGGGGTCTTCAAAGTTTTATTACACCAATTCACTAAAATCTAATTCACTTTTTTGTTTCTTGTCCCAATTTAATAAACTTCGTTGTTTTGGAAAGCTAACAGTCCAAGCTTAATTTCTAGTCAAGCAAAATGTCCAGTTCTTTGTGAAAAGTGGATGAAACCTAACCTAGAAGTGAAAAATTTGTAAATTAGGTGTACGTATTTGAATCGTTATTTCTATTCGAAACTTTGTTAAATAACTCTTTGAATATTAATTTTTGGAAGTAATGGTAAACTTTTTTATGGAGAACAAAATACCAGTTCAGGAGCTGCAAAAGAAAACTCAATTTAACGATTTACAATTTATCACCTCTGTGTCTGATTACATCCACTTTTCACATTCAATGGTACATTTTGCTCTGCCGAAAATTAAGCTTGGACTGTTAGCTTTCTAAAACAACAAATTTTATCAAAATCGGACAAAAAACAAAAAAGTTATTTATATTTTAGGGAAATGATGTAAAAAAACTTTGAAACCCCACATATCCCTAATGGTTCCGAATTTGAAAACAATTTACCAAGTGATTAAGGGGTTAAATAACCTCAGCTATACATGGTTAAAGTTTTTCGCATGTGTTGCTTTTTCATCCCTTAATATTGCATTGTTGGGCTACTGTTTATTCTACAATTTAGTTACGGGGGTTGTTGATTGAAGAATATATTAGAATAAAGAGAAAAGAGAGCTCTTTCCAATGACGACATGACCACCTTTGGCACTTAAGAAAACGTAAGCTGATATCAATATCATGTAAATACGAGCTACAAAAAATCTAAATAGATATTAAAATACACTCGTAGTGTATAAGTGCATTATAAACCCATTTATGTCTTTTTATCCCATAATAATTTTAGAGCCACTGTATCAATTTTGAGTTTTCGATTTTTCTAACTTCTAACATCTACTTTCAGTGTCCACTATCTACATAAATCTTACAAACAATTAAATAGTTCCATATTTTTAATATTATTTTAGTAACATGGAAGACGGTTCTTATAAAACAATGAAAAAATTTTAAACAGTGAAATGCAGACCATTGTATTTTGTCGTCTTAACGAATCTTTTTCTTAAAGAATCACTTTTAATCAAGCTTATAGTGATTTTTAAGTTCTCAATTAAGTAAAATGAAATATGGAAAAATGTATTGACAATACATCTAGACTATATTATACAGTTCTAATGATCAAAATTACTTCCTACCTACAAACACAAAGTACTGAAAAATAAGTAGCATTTGCTACTTTATTGTGGAAAAATATCCAAACACTTTAATTAACCAAACCAGTCTGTCTAATACAAATTGCAGTCGCCTACTTTCTCTACAGTAAAATAGGTTATAGTATTATTTGGATGGTAGATTAAAACCATTATACTGTGAGTAAAACAATTTACTTTATTTTCCTTCAAGAAAACAGTTTATTAAAGCCAAAATTATTATATTATTACTAATTTGCATTTCTACATAATTACATAAACTCTAACGGATTGGAATCCATCTTTCTAATACATCAGCATACTTTTTGCGTTCTGAAAATACAACCAAGATTTATATTCGAGCAACACTAATTTAAAAAGAATTCTCACCGAAAGGGGGAAAGTCGTCTGGATGTAACTCGATGTAGTGTCGTAGCACTGCGTCTCTTTCAGCTAAATATCCTGCTCGATAATCGTCAATATATTTACCAAGAACGGCAGCAGCTGCAGTTAGCACAATATGTTTTTGAATACCTAAAGAGGAAAGAAGAAAGATTATGTAATGACATTTGGGAAGTTTGAGGTTACGGCAATTTACCAACAAGCATTGGACGTCTCGTAAACCAATTGGAAACACAAACTCCCATAAATGTTAAGCCTCCGAGTAAACCTGGGCCCCAAAACTTATTTACAAACGGTTCTTCTATTAATCCATGGTTTGTTAATAACTCCAGTGGAGTTTCTGGAAACTTCGGCATCTGCGCCATTTTGATAAATCCTAGGAAATACTACTGTCTCGAGAATGGGTTTACAGTTTACAGCGTGTCATTAACAAAAACATTTAGCAATAATTTGAGAATAGAAGTTATTCACTAAGTAATACATAAAATATTGGAAATATTTAATATTTTTGACATTCCTTGCTTATTAAATTTACACCGTGTCTAAAGTCCCGGGAAGGGACCTTAATCCGAAGAATTAACAACGTCATGAAAGAAGTAACACTATGCTTGGAAAACCGCGTCGTAGATCTCGCTCTTTCAAAGCAAGCAAGCAACGGAGTTTGGTTACAGCCCCGTCGATGGTGTACAAGATAAACAAAAAAAAATAAGACAAACACAAAATAAAAAACATTTAAAAAATAAATGCACCTACGAGATTTACTGTTAACTCTAAGAAATAATATATAATCCGTAGTAATTTATTTTAAAGTGAATTATAAACAATTACTAAAAATTATCAAATATTAATGAAAATAAGAATAATATTTAAACTATCTTTCCTAATTTATACGTGTCAGGAGCATCGATAATATAATATAAAATGATAACAATAAAATGATTTAAACTGTGGAGTAGTTATTTAGAACCTATTATATTACACCTCGTTTGCTAACGTTTAGTATTAATTAGTAACATTTTTAGATGCTAACGACCTACAAGGAAGTTAATGATATATTAATCTACTTCCAGAACAGTAAATCTAGGAATTTTTCAAGCACCATAGGTTTTAAAGATAATTGAATGAATCATCGTTTTTTAACTTCTTGAATTTAGAATTATAACATCTCTACAAAATGATTTTAACAGATGTGTGACGAACCGCCCCTGGCTCCTTTTATTTTCGAATATTTTGGTCCTCATTGCAATTGAATTGAGATTATTTTAGTTAATTATTGAATTTTCGTTTCCGTACGGAAAATCTTTAACAAGTCCCTGCACCTAGAGAACCTTTTGAATCGCCCTTCATTTTGGTGAAGGTGCAATTACAGTCATGCGCAAAAAAAACCGGCCACTTATATTACATAGTATAAGTACTACTTTTGCCAAACTAACCCCCTGAAGTTAGTACAAATTATCTGTCAAAATGACATTTACTTAATTAATTAAAAATAACATTTAAATAGTATTTTATTCATCAAACATACGTATTTTATTGGAAAATTAAAACCACAATGTATAATACAAATATAAACTAATATTTCGTCATATCACCTCCTGCATTGATTACATCGTCAAGGCGTTTAGGCATTTACAGAACTACATTTCTACAAAAATTTTGGGGTATTTCTTCCCACGCTTCCAATACAAGATCGAATAGGTGTTGTTTATTTCGAATTTGGATTCTTTTCTTCAAAATGTTCTTCACCACAAAGGCCCAAATATTTTCAATAACATTGAGATCGCCACTATAGCTGGGAAAATCTACTTACCTGAATATTATTTCTTCTAAACCACAGCTTTGTAGTAGCTGATGTATGTACAGGGCAATTATCCTGCTGAAATATAAAATTTTCATCAGGATACAATTGCCTTACTGATGGCAGCATTATATTTTCTAGAATGTTAATGTACTCTTCACTATTTAGCCGATTTTCAATATTCCACAGTATGCCCAAGCCTCGTGCGGAAACCCATCTCCATACATTTATTGAAAAACGGGGGTTACGATGCATTTTATTGATATATTGACTTCGAAATCTTGCGCCACGGGGACTATAAACTTTAATGCGTCCATTATGGGATGACTGAAAAAATTTTTCATCCGAAAAAATTACACGGTCCCAAATGTAGTCACCAGTGTGTTGTAATGCAAAACCTGTTCTTTGTTCTTTCCACTCGTTAGTAAGAAAAGTTTTATTTACGGCAACACGTGAAAATAAACCCGCATTTTGTATTCGGCGGTACGCTGTTCGCAGAGACCCTGGAAAGTTAGTAGCTCTAATGGCCGCATTTGCTGTTACAAAAGGATTTTGAGTTGTATGGTCAATTAACGCCGCATCTTCTGCCACAGTGGAAACTTTATGACGTCCTGAACCTCTATTTCTTGTCAGTGTTCCTTCATGTACCCACTTTCTGTATATTCCGCTTATCGTACTCTTTCCTACTCCAAATTCTTCGCCTAAACGTCTCCTAGACCACCCTTCTTCAATCCTGGTACAAATTCTGGCTTTTGCTACTTCACTTAAATGAGGCATTTTTTCTTTTTGTGATAATTTCAACAACACATCTAACTTTGACGTGTAGCATCAATTAATGACAGTTGTTCAAATAAATCGGTATCCATGGCTATAAAGATTTCTAAAAAGTCATAGTTACTTAACTAAAATTAAACCAAAATTGCTTCAAGAGTTGGCCAGTTTTTTTTGCGCATGACTGTAGTATGCTCTGGAGAAAGTAGTGATGTTTTCTTCACCGGAAATGCGGAAGATTCCCGTTGGAAAAACATTAAGCGTTTAAAACTTCCACATACCGTCAGCGGAAAACACAATCGTCATTCCTGGCTTTTAGAAGAATTTTCTGAAGTCACGGGAGAGTTGAGAGAAGCTGTGGGGATGTCGTTTGGGGGAGAGCCGAATCCCATTTGCAAGGGATTTGAGCAAGTTAAATCATTAACCCCGCCATCACGATGTAAAGGAGTGTGGGAAGAAGCGGCGTGGTGGAGGTCCTCTACAAGAATTCGAAACGTGTTCATCTGAGAAAGGGCAGTTCACCGAGACGGATTTGGAGCAACCTAAATCATCAATCTTGCTATCCCGATTCAAGGAAATTTGGAAACCCACAGCATGGTGGAGATCATCTTTACAGAGCAAGGGTGTGTTCACAGCGATAGAGGGGTGTTCCAAAGCGGACCTGGCTCAACCAACGCACAGCATGAAGATAAGTAGCTTTGTTTTTTCTCCCGTATCTTGTAGTTTCGTCTCTACTTCTACAGTCACACAGGGCAAAGGACATTTAATAGTGGCACTGTTGTTTTGATCTGTTGATTTGTTTGTTCTTTCCATATATGTAGATGTCAACTTTCCGGCACAACCATCAACTTTACGAGTAATTAAGGGCTGTTTCCCTTTGGAGGTAACATCGGTTTTGCAGACACAGGCAGACCGGCAGACAGACAAAATCCATCCGCTTTAATGTTCGCAGCGTTCACTCGTGGGTTCAAAATATTTATTGCTTAGTTTTCTAGCATGACATTCCTTCAGGAGGCGATACGATAAATCCTTTCCACGCCTCCAGTAGAGCGCTCTGGCTTGACCGACGCTCCTGTAGGGTTTTCCCTCGACGATTGAATTAATAACTGTATACAATTATTTTTAAAATTTTTTATTTGCGATAGTGTTGAACAAGTAATTATTAAACTACAATATGTTCGTGTAATATTTGGGCAATACATGATCATGTCATTAGTTGATATTGTAACGTCACGGATCCTTGTGTTTTGTTTACCTTTTATTCGTCGCGATCGTCTTAGGTTCGGATCTAGAGTAGTTGAGTTAAATGCGTGAAATAAAACACCAGAGAGGTTTAATCCTTTTATTAACGCCAATATTAACTGCAGACATTGCAATTTAACTACCCCCGGTATTCACCTGTTCAGGCTAGGAAACTGCAGGAAACCCTAGTCGGGATAGTGTAACGTGATCTCAAGTAAAATGAATTCTCTTGAAAATTTAAACTATAGGCCCAGTAGCACAAAAAAAATAAAGATGAAGTTATAGACCTGTGTGCAGGGTGGTTTTCGGAAGGTTAAAAGTGAATGATTAAGGAACTTGAAGCTGCAGCTGAGAAACCTCGAAGCGCAATCATCAAGAGAGGCCCGTAAACTGCTGAGATACCTCAAAGCGCAATCGTCACGGGAAGCCGTAAGCTGCTGAGATACCTTAAACCGCTGGCAGATGAAGGGTTAAGGAAATCTGTAAGGGCACTGTGCTTCTTGACGTTTAGATCCAGAATCCTCTCCATATAACAACTTACTTCTGTTTTATAGGCCAAAAGCGGGTGTAAATTAGGTCTACTCCTGAAGGACAGACCCGTTACAAAAAAATAAACACGTGTGAAGGAACGGCCGTTCCCAAGATCAATGAGGCGTGATTTTCAAACGCCACCTAAAATTCATTAGCAGATACATCAAATATATATGCGAGATAGATTAAAAATTTAAATTATAAACATAATGTCCAAAAGTTCAACTGTCTATGAGAATGAAAACGTAATAGCAAATGCGGGCCGCTACAATATGTCATACCGTAGCTTACTATGGGCAAACTTTTTAGTTAAAGGGTCACATAGTAGGAAGACTGACCAAATCGGAATATTTATGTTGGAAACGATAAATGATTTCCTTAAATAATGTATATAATATATTACTCAAAAATACACAATGTAGGCGTAATAATACTATACCGCACATAAATATATGCTAAACATAACATAATAGGAAATATTTTTTATACATATATAATTATAGATTTTAACGAGAGAAGTGCAACTGATTACTTTTTTTATCATTTGGTCTATAGTTGCATTAAATTTTGTTGTAATCAGTGTGTCAGTATCATCGAGTAATTTATAATGTTCTGTCTCTAAGGATTTGTCGCGGGCCACATAAATAAACGTGCGGCCTGTTAGGCGTAGTTTACCCACCCCTGATTTAACGGGTACATATCACCAAATACTTTAATATATTAATACAGGAAACTCATATAAGTTTAGCATGATTAAATGCGGGACATTGATAGTGGCGTCATCTAAGCAGTTCGGTGGGCAAGTTTCAGTAAATTTGGATAATAAATTTACAGATTACTGTTTGAAATTCATGTTAATAAATAAAAACCTAACCCTACAAAATGTTATAAACTTAAACACTTATTTAAACTTACAAAGTAAAGTAAAATATAATAATTATCAAATATTATTAATTAAATAAGGTTTTTGCTATAATAAAGTAAATGGCATTTGCTTTAAATGTGCGACAAATGTTTTCGACAGCTGCCAAATACAAATCTTAGTGGCCGCACGGAGCGTTGCAGTCAGTGTCACGAGATTTTCGGCGAAGTTTCCTGTATTAATATATTAAAGTATTTATCACCCTAATATTTGACTGCTGTTCAAGGGTACTCTAGACACGGTGTAAATGTTGGTATTTCCGTTATTTCAAAAAACAAAAATACCGCAGTGGAATTGTCTATCGAACCGATGCCGTACGAATAATACATCCATAAAATTGTGTACATTCCTATTACCTAATATGAATAACCGCACGGTAAACGTTTACTGAAACACGAACATCCGCATTGCCGTATGATAGCCCGCCGCATTTCCATTCAAAACATTTATTTTAATGTAGGTTATGTAACATAACATGCAAACAAACGTTCTTTGCGTGTTATTTATGGTTCACGCAATTCTTTGTGATAATATCAACGTAAATAGTCCAGAATTTGCCGAACAATTATGTATCCTTTATCTGTAATGCTTTAAAATTCCTTTTATAATCTGCGTCCGATTTTTCTTAATTAATTGCAGACATAAAACTTTTCAAAAGAAGGCGAGCGGAACAGCTCGAAGCTGTCAAAAGCTTCCAAAAAATAAGCAGCTATGAGAAGCAATATTCCATGATATTTTTAATGTCTGAAAAAATTTTTACAGTTATCCAAGACAGCAGGGCCCAAATTGAAGCTTCAGACTACATACCTGGCATATCACAGTTCCCAGTGGATCAGAAGGTCAGAGAAGCCCTTTCAAATATTCTCGAAAACACTGCCCTGTTTTCTGAAATATTACTTCGCTTTCCTGATATTAGTACAAAAGTACTGAAATTGAACAACAACTGGGATGTCCTACTGCAGTGGAGTATCATTTTTTCCAACGAAGTCCGATATTTATTGGACAAGACTACCCTCAAGTTGTTAAGCTTGGTAAGTCAGGAGTTGAATCATACCGTAAGGGATCCTGATTACGTAAACCCGTACCGAAAATCTGCCAAAGTTGATAGCAATGCTGCTAGCGAAGATATTATCAAACGTGATAGGAAGAAAAAACGCAAGGAAATTAAAAGGGGTCCAAGATTAACTTCAAACCACTTCGAATTATAAAGTGTTCTCTCCGAAAATGTATTAATTATAGGCACGCTTTGATGCATGCAGGGTGCATTCAAGATGTATTACTACATTTTGATGTATTAGCTAGAGCAACCGTTGTTCTTAACCTTGTTTTTCTGAAGGAAACCTTGAAATAATTTGCAACTCTTGTGTAAAAATTATTACTGGAACAGCAACTTGGGGTAAGTTAATGTGATCAGTAAGTTGTAGGTAGAATAACTGTCGGGGCTCTTTTGAGTAAAGAATTTTGAGATTTTGCTGTTTATTTTAGCAAACTTATTAGCCAAGCTTTTGAGTGATGGACTCTCCCCGACAAAGGGTAGGGGAGACCGGTATCAATTGTAACAAAATTTCGTTGTAAATTTTTTCCTGCTACAGCAATTACTAATTTCTAGGAAAAAAAATATGAAATTGTAACTTCATGTTTTGGGAACAAAATGGCATAGTCATATTTGGTATAGTTAAATTGGCTTTTCCCAAAAAAATATAAATTTGATCAGAAACCAACTGTTACTATTGACACCATGTTGGTGTCAATAGTAACAGTCAAAGTGTCAATTGTAACTGGGGTGTGACAAGACGTAAGGGTACACTTAAGTGGTAGTTTATTTGTAAAAAATCTAAATAATAGTTATATTATTAAACAACAACATGAAAACAAAGAAAACTTATAATAGTTATAGTCATTAAACATGTTACATAAAATTAGTCTCAATCTGATGATTCACAATTATTACAAACAGTGGATTGTCCTTAGCACAAGAAGAGTGAGGCCACCCTTTGCATAGTCTGCATTGCAGCCAGTCCTCCTACTATCGTAGTAAGGACCACAGCAAACAATAAACAAATAGTGTCATCTTCAGAAGACTCTTGCGACGATTTTTCATTGCGAACTTTTTTCATTCTAGCAACCGTCTTGATTTTCTTCGATTTTTTAGCATCCATAATTTTTTTTTGGCAGGATGCACTTTTCTCTTGCATCTCTCTTCTAACATTTCCTTTTCAGGCGTGTCGATGAGAACTGCTGTTTTCCTTTTCAGTCTTGATTTAGTGCTTTTTAAATTGGTAAAATCTGCCTTCGGCAGGGGACGTATTTGCTCTGGAGTATAGACAGCTTTCGTAGGAGGTAATAAAAGAAGAGGGACTATGTCTTCAGCATTAGATGACCGGGGTGGAGTTGAGGAAGCCCTTGAAGTGCTGGATTGAGGGTCGTTTATGGCATCTACTGCTTCAATGGGTCTATCAGTTACACTACAATGCACATTCATCTTCAGTAAAGATATTCCTATTAAGAGGCCATCTTCCTGAGCATCTGAAACCTGCACTAATTTTTTTGGGAGTTAAAGCTAGCTTCTCTTACTAGGGGCCGGTTTTATAAAAGTCTCGGTTGACCAACCGACGGTTGGATCGTCAACCTTCGGTTGAGCATGTTGTGGTTTTATAAAGCGTTTCTAGGTGATAGTTGAAAAAACCCACGTTATTTCAGGTTGGCAACACTGGCGATTGAGATTGAACCAATCAAATTCGTCTTGTTCCTTGTCAGTAAATTAAAGTTTCGAAGATGTCGCTGCCACAGCGCGGGAATTATAAATTTTGCAGAGTAAATCACCTCTGAAAGAGATGTTACAATAATATTACTTTAAAAGTACAATACCAGATTCGTTTGAGGCGTTATAAATGATAGCTGTTTAGAATTTGTTACTTTACATCAATAATAATGACTGCTTGATATAATTATGTATAAAATGCAATGATGAGTACAGGTAACCTCACTTTTATACGACTGTAACAGCGAGCGCGACCGGCCGTGAAGCGACGTTTGCAGGTTTTTGTATTTTTGTGTGGTCTTGAGGTTTGAAATAAATCTTCTTTATTAGTGGTTTGGCATGAGAAAGTGACTCATCAAGTTCTGACAGTTCTGACGCATGCGCACATCTACGATTTCCTTTCAACGACGGTTGAAATTTCTCAATCCGTACTCCTACTAGCGGTTGACTTCAACCTTGGCTGGACCGAGGGTTAAGTCGCCAACCAGATATTATAAAACTCAATCGGCCAGTCAACCGACGGTTGACAGTCAACGGACGCTCAACCAGACATTATAAAACCGGCCCTAGGGGTGGTATATTATAAATAGTCATTTTCTTTCCCAGGTTCATCTTCATCTATTGATCGCATTCATTGAAAAATATTTGGTAAGGCCCAAAAACTCCACGGTCTAGGGATTATAATTTATGCGACGTGTAGGGTGGAAACGAAAGTAATGTTATGTAGCTTTTTCTGCAGAAATCTATAACAGGAATGCGAGCTATGGTTGTTGTAGCAGGACGCCAGGGGAGGCTTAGTTTTGATTTTACCCCTGGTCCTGCTTACTTATAGCTAATTAAACTAATTTAGCCTGCCCGAGCGGTAAGAAGGCTGCTAACCATTAGGACACCTTGGTGTTATATTGAAACTAATGACTTACCTTGAACTCGTTGTGGTCGCCCCAAAGGCAGATGCAACACTTTGTTTAAATAAAATGAATGACTCTTTAACGGCGCAGTTAAAAACGAATAAAATACTAAGGCGGTAAGTCTAAGTTAATTAATTATCTGTAAATATAGATGAACAAAATAAATGAATAATTTAAATTGACAGAAAATCTACATTGGGATTTGCAACTTACAAAAAGAACTGGAAATTACTTGGTCGCGGAAATAACTAAAGACCCGGTTCCTTACTAAATTTAGGTGTTTAATAAAACAAAACTAGTTCAAGACTGTCTAAACTAATCTTTCTTCCTTACCAAGTCGGCCGGAGACGGGAGCTTTTCTCAAACTCAGGCCCTTTGGTAAAGATTGTACCTCTGTTCTAAATGTGCTTGTTGCCCACCATTGGGACGTTTTGTTGCCCTTTATTTACTGACCTCTGACTTGTAGGGCCAAGCACTTAGTTTTTAAACATTTATTGATGTTCAACGTTTATTTGGCACTTACAATTTCCTCCAAGTTCTGACAAACCGTGTGGCTAATCGTAAGTTTTTTATAGTCACCCTGGAACAGTGTAATTTAAATGACCTGCCATAACGTAATGTGACTTCATGATCGGTGAGTTCTTTCCAATTCTCGAGTGGCAACAAAACAAATGCCTCTACACATGTTAATTGAGCTCCTTTTTAGGCCTCAACTACAAATAGCGGCTATAAATTCGGAAATGTCCAAACTACAATAAATCTAAAACGTTTAGGGAGAAAGCTAATGGCTTTTCGGGCGTTCGGGTTTAGTGTCCGACAATTTTTAACAATGCCCAGCTTAGATCTGTTGAACCTAATTCAGCTAAATTATTATAAATTCGGAAAAGGTCGAAAAGTATACGATTGTGCCATAGGACTGAGTTTAATAGTTCGTACTTTTAAAACTCCCAGGTCCCGGGTTGCGCATATTCGTCGCCCGTTCACGTACGATCAGGAGAGTTAAGACAGCGTTGCTCCGGTCAGTACTTGGATGGGTGACCCGAAGGTTGCGTTAACGCGGCGCCTCTCTCCCACGAGGATTGATCACTATGGGAGAGTAGATCAACAACCCCCCTTATGGGGGAGGCCCTTGCACAACAACGGGATACTGCGGACTAATAAAAAAAAAAAACTTTTAAAACTCTGAAGACCAAAGGGTTGGGTATCCCAGACAGTTATTAAAATGCTCAATTTTGAAAGATTTATGAATCCTAGAATGTCTGTTTTTTTTTTCTGTTGTCTGTTTTCTAAATGGAACTCTGTTCTTTACAGCTCCGTTATTTTTCTGATAGGTGTAACTGTCAAACACTAAACTAGAATTGGACAAACCGTCATAAAACAAATTTGTAACACAAAATTTGTTACATTGTCTAAAATAAATCGGACTCTATTTGTTTCATTTGGCTTTGCGTAATTTACGAAATGTGTTTTACACCTTTTTTTGGATATGCTTTTATTGGGTTTTTGAACCGTAGTGTTTCATCGACATTGTAAATGTTATTTGGTTCAAAGTTATATCTGTTTAAAACATCGGCGAGATTATCAAAAAATTTCTTGATTAAAATTCATTGCTGTTGCCAAGCTGGTTGACTCAGGGGTGTGTACTGACAAATTCGGATTGCGCTTTAAAAAAACCGTAAGTCAATCCTCGCTCTCAATTTGGATCAGGTTCCACCCTACAGGAATTTTACACCCATTTTTTAGGCAAACTGATATGCTAATTTACGTAAATCCTTCGGCGAAAGTCCAAAATATAGTTTGGATGAAGCTGTGTAGTAATTGCACAATTCCTGTTCCTGTTCGGAAGTAAAAACTTTATTATGGGATGATAACCAACTCGTGGATTTTCGTTGTTTTTCCTTGCGATAACAAATCGTCTAAGGGAAACATGGCACATTCCATATTGTTCTAACCTTCGCATTTTCATTAATAATCACGTTTGCAGCCTGTTCGTACAATTCTCGTGGGATCTCACCCCTGTTAGTTTTCTTTCTTCTTGGTTTTACCATTTTTTCACACTACGACAATTAAAAAACTAATTACCTAGTGATATTACTTAAAGCAGTGTCAATTGTAACATGTTACAATTGACACCACCGGCTCTCAAACTGCTTGCGGGTGAATCTACTCAACTTAACCTTCGAATTTGAAGATCAAATCATGATGAATTCATAGTACAGAACCGGCTGATTTTAATGCAAATAATTGGGTTAAACGTCAGAACAATAATAAACTAGTTATTACCGATTTATCATTGTACAAATTACTTAAGCCGATGTCCCACTGTAAAAATTTGTATAAAAACTTTTATAAAAGTTTTTATAAACACGATTTTGACAGTCTGACAGGAAGCAGTTTTATACAAATGACGTCACGGTAAAATAGTTTTACGGTGTCTGTATTTTCATGACGTCACGTAAAATGTTTTTATACAAACTTCTGAAATAGAACCGTTTCTATAATTTGGACGAAAGCAAGCATTTGATTGGGCGTTAGCGGCTCGCCTACCGTCTGGATATTTGAATTGCGGCGCGAAACCTCGCGCCAGTTTTCATCTTCATGTTTAAGTTCACTTTCCACCATTGAAGGCACACGTCGACCACTTCCTAGTTCCTTGGTTTCGTTTCTTTAACCACGGCCTAACCCACCATCAATGTTTATTTTTTTGGCTTTTTGTTTTTGGATAAGTGCATGTCCAATCAAACTTATTGTAAGCGCAGTTAACAGTAAATTTTGGTTCGGATTTAAACTTTCCATTGCATAAATTAAAACAGCAAAAACTTTAAACGCCAACCGCAATAAACCAATTTTAACCTCACTTTTCAGTGTTGCCTTAAACAGCTGATCAGGTTTGTATAAAAACTTTTGACCAAATATTTGACAGTGGGACATACCTTAAAAATATTTTTATGGTACATGACGTCACACCGTTTGTATACAAACTTGTATAAAAAGTTTTTATACAAATTTTTACAGTGGGACATCGGCTTTACATTTCAGTTCAAAAATCACTTGGACCCGTTCTACAAACACACGCTTTTCTGTTGACAAGTCGAAGCTGGTGCAACCTAAGGAGCTTACAACAACGTATGTTAATATGGAAGAAATTTTTGCTTTGCTTCACAGATGGCGGAATAATCTTGAAAGTTACAATTGATACCGGTCGTCTCCCCTAAGAATTTTTTTGCTTATTTTTTAAATTCCTACTTTTTATGTTGTCACAAATGTCTACTCTAGAAGATGCTAACCAGGTAATGTAGGTATCTGCAATAGTATTTCTTTTTCAATTTAGCTAAAAACTTAAGAAACAGGTAATTAGCTTATCTCACTTTGAAATTAATCTCTTTTCCTTTCATAAACTTTATAAACACAAAGCGGACGATTTAGTTTGATCAGTAACTGGCTTAAACCGCTAACTAGAAACAAAAAATATATTCTACCGCTTTACTTTTTTTCAATAATGTTTTCCGGAAGCTCGGTTGAGAAACTGTGCTCTAGAGGGCGGTCAAAATGTATTTGTGCGTCTTAATGTAAGCAAGGATGCATCAGAGAGGTATTACGCACATTTTGATCTATCTACAAGTTTCCAAAACTAGTATTTTTGAAATAAATATATACATACATAGCAGCGCATTAACAGAAGTATATTGAGCACACACTTTAAATTTATGCATTTATTAATTAGGGCATATTACAGGTAATTTTTACTCTAACAGTATACATTGTCAATTATTAGAATTAAGTCTAACTTGTGATGTTGTACATATATTTTGTAATGACACTTTTAAACAGATACATAAATCTACAGAAGATAACAATACTTATACAATTCACTTCTCAGATGAACCTCAAAAAGTTAAACTTCAAAATATGTCAACATTTATTTAACAGAACGGAAGCGTCAGTTTTTTGTCGGTTAGAAAAATACATGTTTCAATAATACCTCTACGTTTACTATTACGTTTTATTAATAAATAGTCACCTTTTAATTGATCACAGACTACAATAATTTAATTTTGTTGTTTCTATTATTAAAAATCTCAAAAACTCCATAAAAATATTTAAAACTTATACACTATATATGACCCGAATTGTAAATTATAAACATACAAAAAAACTAATTAAAAACATCATATTGAGGTCAGTAAAAATGTCTGTTCGCAAAATCCTTTATAGCATACTGGTCTTATGGTGTGATATTGTACCATTTTTTTTTCCTTAACCGTACCTTCCGATATAAAAATAAAACTAGCTTCGAAAGCTACTCGCTACTCTTTATCTTACAATCTAAAACAGAGATTCTACTCTACCTATTGTACAAGCTTTTAGCTCAGGACTTAGACATAAAAGATAGAAGTGCCGTAGAAGAGCAGACTACAGACGGCTAACCAATTGGAGCAGAGCAAAAAACTATTTTATTACAGTAGTAGTCCTCTATCCAAGCTAAACGGCTGATTGCACTGTTGTAACTTGAAGCAAAACCTTCTAATCCAACCGTCCGTTGTGATACCGATTGTCAAGCTACAAACAATCTTTATGGCCATTAAGATTAACAAACGAGCATTCAAGACGTCACCGTGAAACTTGCTTCATTTTGTTTTACTATAAGAAACGGAACTGGAAAAAGTACAAATAATATGTAACAGCCACGGCCAGAGGCAAAAGAACCTACTTGGCCTTCATTTACCTACGCTAAAATAGAAAAACATCAAGGAAATTAGGCGTACAACTAAGAAATAAATAGCATAATAAACATTTAGATGCATAAAATGCATAACAATCAAAAAATACTTTTCCCGTCCGCTAATCTAATTAGGGACAGGAGGGAATGTTAACAAGGATCTAACAACTAACTAGAAGTGACTTAACAACTATTATGTAGCGCAGTTTGCTTGTAAAGAATAAGCATCTTATGTTAAGCGTGCAGGTATTGAAAGTGTATGTTAAAAGTTTAATTTTAGAGCCTAGAAGAGTCAAGTGAAAAATTATATTTTATAGATTTTTGTACGTTTATCCTTTGTAAACCACTCGAGAATGCAAGAATTATGCAATAAAATTAATCAGTCGTTCGTGTTATGACGCTTTTTAGATAATAATACTGTATTTCTTAAACGCTAATGTGTTAACAAAAAAACATCATAGCTTGGCCAATTTTTGCTTCAAGATTACGGCTTACTTTATTAGTTGTTAGAGAATATTTTGTATTTATGTACGAAATTGGTTAATTTATTGTTGAATTTTTTATGTAGAATTTAATAATCATTCCTTGTATTATTGTTATTGCTCTTATTTTACTTAATAAACTTTTGAAACGAATTTTGATTTAATTATTCCTCTTTCCAACACCCATTTCACTTTGTCACAATATGGTATTACATTTTTTACTTTACGAGTATTTACAGCAAAAATTCCTAATACCCATCAATTTGCCAAGATGTCTTCACCACGCCACGAAATTTTTATAGCTTAGGCTTAATAAAGTGTAATATAAAAATAATGATTGTAATTTTTCTTTTGCTTACTGAATAACAACAAACTTCACCCTTATAAACAATAAAGAATAATGAAAAACATAAGTTCCTGATGCAGATTTACACCAATTACATTTCCACAACATTGCTTGCACTTTGAGATCTTCGTAGCAAACATTTAAATATAATTTTCGAAATTACTTGTATGTGCGCCAAACTGTTAAATATTGTTCAAACTAGTTTAAAATTTTGAATTAGTCGGCTTGTTGCATTTCAGTAACTTCAATCAAATAAAGTGTGGCCTTTTCATAATTACCAGTTCAACTCTTTTTATTCCCTCTATCTAAATAACGCCGATTTAAATAAGCTTTACGACCACTTGATTACTTTGCAATTTAGACACATTCTGGGTAATCATCTTCATCGGGTGTTCATTTACATAAACAGAGATACTTTGTAGTTGTATCAATTTATATTTATGTAAAATTTTACTGGTAATAAGTAGGGTTTACAATCTTACATAAACATTTTGCAGTCTTAGCTCCTCATAAGAATTTCTACCAAAAATACTTTTGGTAAATTACTAACAGTTTTGAAAACTGGAAACTGTTTGCTCTCAAATAAACTTGCCTTCACCAAATGACAGTATTTTTTGTTAAATGTTTAATTTTAACTAACAATCTTTAGTTAATTTTAAAAATGATAACATTTCAATTTTTTATAAACAATACCGATTGACAAGGATGATCTAGTTGGAAGCAAAAATAGATCAATTCAGAATTGCAACAATTGTTGTAGTAAGTTACGCATGTTCTACACGACCTGAAAACTCTTAATCTTAAAATTCCAATAGTTTGTTATATTTCTTAATACACATTTGAATTTCCTGGAGATATTTTATGTACACATATAAACAGAACATGGCCTCCTGCCTTCTTAATTTACTATTTTTACATTTTTTGGTAATAGCCCCTAATAAACCTTATATAAAACCCTTGTAAAGGAGCCAGAAATCACTATCGTAAAAGACCTCATTTGCACTAAAGAGATAATATTCATAACCTGCTGAAAATTTGACTATTATTTTGAATTATTAACATGAAATTCAACGAAGTAAGGCAAGAAACAATTAACAAATATTAATATATGCTTTTCCAAATACGTTTTCGAGCTAATGTTGTAAACGATTTTGAGGTTCTGTTATGTAATGAAATAAAATTGTATCCGATTGAATACATTGACCATGGAAACATCCAGCCTTGCTATTGCAAATGCTGATACGTAACATTTTCCACACCAACTTGTGTAAAATTGCAAAACTTTACTTCATAACCAACTTAGGTCTGTATGACACGGCACAGAATTTTGTAGAAAATTTTGTTCAAATTTTTTTACAATATTCGGCGTCTTTTCATACAGCAAAATTCTGTAATTTCATGTTTTTTTTTGTATATAAGTTATTTAGAAGGTTCAGCAATCAGCTGCTATTCACAGCTGAGTAAAACCTACACAATTTTGTAGAAAGTCGGCGTCGCACAGGTGCGCAACGAGCAAACGAGCAATTTTTAGTGTTTATTAAAAATGACAGAGGGCAGAGAAGTATATGTTTACCACTTCGTTACCCCGCCTGCCGACACTCCACGCACTTTCTCTTACCTCGCTCGCGGTCTTTATTGCTGCAGCTTGTTTGCTTTGTCGTGCGTTTATGTAAAATAAATAAATAAATAAAAGCGCCACGAATTTATGCATTAACCTAATATTATAAAATCTTGTTAGAATTCTACTTTATCGACAGTCACATGACTATTTTGACAGTTTCTCACAGATGTCACCGTAATTTGCACCTATTTGCGCATGCTCACAGACAGTTCGGTGTAATACGTTTTTTGCAGAATTTTCTACAACATTCTGTCTGTAAACATGCGCAAATTAGTTGCACATCACGGCGACATCTGTGAGAAAACTGTCAAAATAGTCACGTGACTGTCGATAAAGTAGAATTCTAACAAGATTTTATAATATTAGGTTAATGCATAAATTCGTGGCGCTTTTATTTATTTGCTTTACATGAACGCGCGACAAAACAAACAAGCTGCAGCATAAAGACCGCCAGCGAGATAAAAGAAAGTGCGTGAAGTGTCGGTAAATATATTCTTATCTGCCCTCTGTGATTGTTAATAAACACTAAAAATTGCTCGTTTGCGCATTGATGCAACGCCGACTTTGTGCAAAATTTTGCTGTATGACACGGCACAGAATTTTGTAAAAACACTTTAAACAAAACTTTCCACAAAATACTGTGCCATGTCATACACGCCTTATACTATAATTTCTTGAAAACTATTATGTAAACCTGATAAATAAAGAAGAAATGAATAATTCATTCACAGCTGCTAGAAATTGTTGAATATTCCCTGTTTAATGCAAATAAAAGTTTCTTTAATTTTGTACTATCACCTTGTGAATTCTCATTCCTTTTACAAATGAAAGTATAAGGTTTACGGTTAATTTCAGATTTAACCAATATAATATTCTATAAAGCAATATCTAAAATACATAAATATTTATCTTTAGATTTTATATTCCAATTTCCTACACTTCTGGGTACCAAAAAAATTGCTAAACCTTATTTTGGAAGGAAGTACCTGTATATTTTTGTAGTCATTGGGGAAAATTTGCAAGATCTACCAATGTTTTAAATCCTCTACACCACATTATTATTATTACCCACAACATCCCATTGTTGGGCAAGGACCTCCACCATACGGGGGGTTGTTAGGGTTATAATATTTGTTACCATTACTTGCAGTGAAAAACTCCCACAAAGTAAAATATCAATAGTCATGATGGTCTTCAATCTCAACAGAGACTACACAACTACGATTGTGTTGTAGAAAATTTAATTAAATGGTACCCAATACACACAACTGTATGTGGTTCCTGAAATTTAAAAAACCGTATAAATATACAGATCTACCCCTAAAGTAAAGTTTAGGATCTTTTCCAGAAAAATTTAAAATGTAAAAATTTTAATTCAAATCTTCATTAAACAGCAAATATACACCCAAATACGTTGTAGGTCAACCTCCCTCTGCTAGGAACTACGTTCGTAAAATTTATTTATAAAGGTTTAACCTTCACCGCTAATGTCAATTTCCACACATCTTTTTTGTATATATTCTGGATTAATGTAGAGCATTAAAAATTCCGTCTGCTAATGGAATGATTCCCTAGCAAACACCTTCATTAATAGCAAAACTAAAAAAAAAGTTAAACCGCAAATTTGTAGTATTTTTGAAATCTGTTTAACTTTAAGATTAGAGGAACAACTGAGTAAAGAACAAATAGACAAGAGCTATGAATTGTTTTCTTAAATAGCTCTAAAATGACACCACCGCAAGTACCTCTATATTCTATAAATAATGCTACTATTGCTAATAAATGAAACCGTGCCGTGAATCACATTTTCTTTGGTTAAGTCTTTGTTGTCAAATAGTTGTACTTGTAAATCTATTGTTGTTGTGTTTTTGTAATGGTAAAAATATAGTATTCTCATAATAAAAAAAATATATATTAAAGTACTCTTAGAATTGAATGGAGACAGTAAAGTATAACTTGGCTTTGCAATACCTCTGTAGGTAAGTTCTTTACAAAGACAACAATGTAAATCCAATACGGTTAATTTTCCAAAATACACACTTAGATGTTGCAAATATCATGGTGGCAAGTGGTTTTCCAAAGTTCCAAAGTACTTTTATATCTCGAACACCACAATGAAATGTGAATCATGGCAACTAGATTGATTTCACTTGTTGGCAATTACAGCATTATTTCTTCAATAAGGGCAACTTACGTGGCATTACTCTAAAGCTAATACGGTGTTGTATTTCAGAAAACAAAACTTATAACCCTTACCACTTACCAGTTACTGTAATTCTTAATTGTTTCCCAGATGTTATGGTTAAAAAAAGACAGAAAAAAATATTACACTTTACACATTGTCTTTTTTTATAGTTCTACTAGTATGGAAATATCTGCTGGCGTACGATACCAAAAACAAACTACATACTGTATATTATAGCAAGTACACTACGGTGATTTCTATAAAAGGTTGGTTAAATGGGACAATCTACTTAGTTGTGTACTGAAACTTATTTTTGTTTTCCAGAAAACGTGCAAAGCTTACTAGAAAGGAATGAAAAACTGGTATATTACCATTTTTTTAAATACATTTTCTTGAGTAGGAGTAAAAATACAAAAACGTCAGGGGATAACATTTGTAGATGTTGTTGATAGTTTAAAAAAGTTTTTTTTATTTGCTACTTATTTTTTTTGTGGATGTATATCAGTAAGCTGCATACTTTTTCAGTGGCGGCTCGTGAGTTAAGAAAGAGGGTGGGCACAAGAAAAAACTTACCTATTTTTTGTACATAAAATCCATTCTCTTATTTTTCATGCTGGAAAAGACTCTATGACTTTGTTGTCAAAATCCGGGATAGACTGGACAAACTTCTTTTCTATTGCTAGGACCGCCAATGCGTTCAGTCACTAAAAGTGGCAAAATACCACCTACGTCACACATGTCATCGCGCTCATAAATTGCTGAAAGTTCACTTTTCAATGTTACACTGTCCAACATAGGATAAGATTTCACAGTTTCATCAAAATATTTTTGTGGAAATGCATGCATATAAGTTTTAAAATTATGAGAATCAAATAATTTTGCTGCACTTAAGTGATCCCTAAAATCAAATCGGTCACTAATTTGGCTTAAAATAGTGTCACATATTTCCTTTGCAATAACAGCTCTGTTATCTCCAGCTGTCGTTTTTTGTCTTTTCCTTGCAGGTTCTTCATTATTGCGTTCTTGATTGTCATCGTCGGTAGAATTTCTAATTCGATTAATTTACTGTTGGAATTGTTCAATTGCCTATTGCAGTTGAGCACTGTCAATCCCGCGCATTTCAACATGTGGAATGATGGAATGAAATATTTTCATCCAGTAGAGAAATTCCGGGCAATTCAAATGTTTCAATAAACCATTTGCTTCACTAATAGTAACTGAATCAATCCCATCTTCGTCAATAATTTTGTCTAAACATTCTTTGAAAGAATCCTGGTGTTCAAATAATGTGTTCACAGTTCGACTTTTGAAAATCCACCGTGTAGGAGCAGCGCGTGGTAATCTACGTTTGACTATTTCATCAAGAATTGCCATTAGTTTTGGCGATCGAGAAAAAAAGCTTGAAAATGACTGCAAATTTGCAGAGAAAATTCTTACATTTTTATTGCACTGTGCCGCTCGTTCAATAATTAAATTAAATTGATGCGCGTAACAGTGAATATAATGTGCATGTGGAAATGTTCTTTTGATAATGGCTTGGACACCATTTGTCTTACCACTCATTACGGACGCCCCATCGTAACATTGAGAGATTAGTTTATTGTTATCAGACCCAGAAGGAGAATTTAAACTAGTTTGCAATTCATTCAGCAATGTTTTTGCTAATACATCAGCATTATATCCACCCGGCTTAAAAAAAGACCAAAAGCGTTCAAAAATTTGTCCATTAAACACGTATCGAATAATAACAACCATTTGCTGATGATTAGAATTGTCTGTAGTTTCATCGGCCTCCAAAGCAATGAAATTTGCAGATTTAATTTCTTTTAATATCTCCTGCTTGTAAATTTGCAAGATTGCATCTAGAAATTCGTTCTGAGTAGTTTTTGAGACGCCTTTAAACACTTGTGAACCTTTCATATGTATTGCAAGCACAACGTCTAATTCGGCAGCAAACTTGATTAACCCTACATAAATTCCTAGATTTTCTGACCTTAATGTCTCATCGTGACCTCGCAACGCCAGTTAAAAGGCGCCGCAAAATTTAATACACATAATTAACCGGCGCAAAATATGACGATTATTTTCCACGTCTTCGTTGTACTTAATTTTATGTAGCAAATAAGCACCCTCTAGTTGTTCACGGATGTCCACTTTGCCTAAAACACTAAAATCCATGCACGCATTCATGTGAGAAACGGAAGATTTGTGTTTCTTTGTCCTCTCTGCAATGTGTTTTAAATCATTCACCCCTTGTTTATTCCACGCACTAACCTCTTACTTAAAAATTAAGCACATAAAACAAAACGGTTTATTTGTTACTGAACATCCGCACATCCAATCGTATTTTTCATAGATATTCTTGTTGAATTTTCTATTGTAAGTTCGGGTTTTACTTGTCGAACTGTAGTTTATCTGAAGATCAGGAATAGGCCTTCTTTTCTTCTTAATTAAAAGATTTTCCTCAAATGATAGCGGGTTTTTTAAAAGATTTTGCACGCAATTAACTTCCATCATTGAAAAAACGTCACGTTCGTCTTTGAATTCACACGCGCGATTGCGCGAAAACAAAACACTACGGTCGAAAGTCAAACGTTGACTTTAAATGGGAAACGCTTCGCTCGGTGCCCTATACGCCTGGTATATCGCGTATAGCGAAGATAACCGATAGCCAACCGAATGACCTCTACATGGGGAACAAACCAGAGCGTTCCCCGGAAAATAGTTTTGAGGCTGTTAGCCGCGCTTGTGGTGCAGAAGGAAAATTTGATACCATCGTTAAAATAATGAAATTAAAATAATGCACTGAATTATAAGCGAATTTCTTTCTGTGTTTATCTTGGTGGTTGGGTGGGCACGTGCCCTTGTGCCCTTTAGTACAAGCCGCCACTGACTTTTTTAATGGCTACTAAGTAATATTTACAATCATACAGCATAGAGGTTAGAATATTAGATGAACTATACTAAAATGTATTTGGTAATTCGAGAGAATTGAATCTTAATTCTGTATGTTATATCACTGTTGTCCAGGAGGTTCACTGCCAAGGAGTTTGGGTGAGATTCGAGACGAAGTTGATATTTTTCACTACCGCACTTCACTTCCTCTTTCACGGTTTTCATGTGGAAATCACGATTAAGTGTTACATTTATGACATACCATGGGGCATTTGTTATAGACCTTAAGGTTTATGATTGAAATCGTTGCAGGATTTCCAAGTTTGAGGTACTCGCCGTACCGCACAGTTGTATACCGTATGTCCATACAGGTCTCAATATTGCTTTGTATACCAGCAATTTGTTGTCCAGTGTGAGTTTAGATTTTCTTCCAATTAACCTTTGCAGTTTCGTGAATTTTAGACCTAGTTGTTTCCGCTTGGTAAACATATGTTTCTTCCACGTTAATCTCCTATCTAGGTGCATCTATAGGTATTTTGCATCTTCTGACTGCGGTAGTTGTACGTTGTTCAGGGTCACGGGCGGGCACATCTTTTCTGAAAGTAAAGGTAACATGAACGGACTTTGCTTCATTAGCCTTGATGCGCAATTTTCTTAGCCACTCTTCTAGCGAGTTTAAAGAGGTTTGAAGATTTTCAGATGCAACTACTGCATTTTCGAGCAGAGCTAAGACGGCGGCATATGTGACCGTCATGGATTGTCGTGTTGTAGGTATGTCTGATGTATACAGGAGGTAGAGGGTAGGGCCCAGCACACTTCCTTGGGGAACCCCAGAGTTTATGGTATGCAAGTCATCACCTAATGATAAGAATAGGCTCAACAGAGCAACAAACAACCTGAAGAATATGCTTCAAGAACTAAACAATCAGACATTCCAGATCTACTTAGAAAAGCTCTCTCCTACGAAGGTAGTAGATTATTCTCTCTGGCGTGCCACTAAGCACTTAAAGCATCCTCAACGAACAATACCACCCATAACAAAAAATGAAGATAGCTGGGCCAGAAGCGCAAAGGAGAAAGCTGAAACATTCGCCGCTCACCTTGCAGAGGTGTTCCAACCACTCCCCTCTGTGTTAACTCAAGATGAAGAAGACGAGATTCAGGAACAACTCGATGGTGCAGATCAACTAAGTCTACCAATAAAGAAGTTTAAAGTAGAATCCATAATCAAAGGCATTGAATTCGAAGAAAACCCCAAGATACGATCTTATTACAGGGTAGGTCCTGAAAGAACTACCTGACGAAGGTCTTAAACTAATAACAGAAATCTCTAACGCCATATGCGTACATCCCACTTCCGCTCACAGTGGAAAGTGGCCCAAATAATTCTTATACCTAAGCCAGGGAAACCATCTGAAGAAGTAACATCCTATCGCCCCATCAGTTTGTTGCCAATGGCGTCAAAACTGTTTGAAAAACTTCTACTTAAGACACTGAAACCGCGAACAAGTACACAGGGTCGTGAATAAAATCAACCCGGTCTAGTATTTGTAAGGCAAGAATTTTTATGAATACGTTGTTAGACCAAATAGATTGTGTTATATTACACCTAGAGATTTTACATAAAACGGCAACATTGTAAAGGTTTTTTAGATTTTTATATATACGGTATAGCCCTACACTCATCTATTTCTTATACCGTTTATATTTTAGTACTGTTTAAATTGCTTATTCATCTTATCTCGAAGATTCGCAGTTCGGCTTCCGACAAGGAATGGGAACACGAGAAGCACTTTATAGTCTCAACATCTTACTACAAAAATGTAGAGACCAGCAAAAAGATGTGTACGCGTGTTTCATCGATTATCAAAAGGCTTTCGACAATGTCAAACACAACATATTAATGAAAATATTACAATCAAAAGGACTAGACGAAGAAGACGTAAATTTAATCCGAAATCTATATTGGCAACAAACTGCAACAGTGAGAACCGAAGACGAGAGTTCGGAAAAAACCTTAATAAAAAAGGGAGTGAGGCAGGGATGCGTCCTGTCACCTCTGATTCTTAATATTGTATAATAATTCAATTAAAGGTCAATATGTTCTTTTGACGTTTAATGGAATTATTTTTATTTATATTTACCTGCCGGCGTTGCGGCTTTTTGTTTTAAGTTGTCGTAGCATGCTCATGTAAAAAAACTTTTGGTTTGCCCTTGATGTTATTTTCAAGCACTTTGTGTTTGGTGTTTTGGTCTGAAGATGGATTATAGATAATCCGAAAACGTTTACAATTTTCGAAGTTCTTATATTCAACTTTGTGGGAATCGATATTGGTTTTATTATATTTTACTCAATACTAAAGTCGAGCGGATTGAGGTTATGAGATCCAGGAAGCCACACTACTGGACCCCCTTGCCCTATCCACCTGCCGTTGTAATTTACGTATGGAAGAAATGTGCAGGAAACCCATCGTCCATCAACCACATATTCATTCTATGAATGAGGGACAGATCTTCCAACAATAATGCTAAGGCATTACGCAAAAAGTCAAACTGCAATTAGCTAGTCAAAGGATTCGGAAGAAAAAAGGTCCTATCTATCATATAGTCTCTAAAAACACCAAGCCAAACGTTAATTGAAAATCGTTGTTGATGATTCGATCAATAATAGCATGAGGGTTTTCATCTGATCAAACATGGCTGTTGTGGAAATTAAAAATACCATTTCTTGTGAAACTAGCTTCGTCAGTAATAAGACTTCACTAACAAAGTTTGCGTTTTCCGCAACTCTTGTCAGTGCCCATCGGCAAAACACCAGACGTGCAGCATAATCAGGCTCAATAAGAGCCTGTACCCTTTGAATATGGTATGGGTATAATTGCTCCTCACGTAACATTCTCCAATTTACGTAAGCATTAATATTTGTTTCGGCAGAAAGTCTTCTAGTATTGGTACCTGGATTATCTTCAATCCTCCTTAAAATGTTAAGTTCCGCTTCAGGAGTAGAAACTGATCTAGACCGACCACCACCACCCTTTCTTGATTTAAATGCGCCACCTTCGGATAAACGTTGATGTAAATTGTTACGTTCGTTTGATTTTGCCGCTTCTTACTGATTAAAAATCTTATTTTATTGGCCGCTCCGTAGCCGATTACTATCTTATCACTTCTTGAATACAGTTTAATGGGTCATTTTTTTATCCTAGAGAAATGCCGACGAATATTTTGGCTACGCGCTTCACCGAGAACGTTTTTGTTGGAAATTTCCTGCCTTTGAAGGAGCCCTACGTGTTAATTTGTTCTACAATTCTTGCGACATATTTTGTAATATGGTGAAATACTTTCAGCTGCTGCATAGTTACGTTTTTTTTTTACGCTTTTTTTTTGTGAGTCGGCTTAAAATCTCCTTTCGACCCGGTTGCTTGCTATGAGTTTAGCGCCGATGACAAGTACTGCAGGGGGCAGCTTGGGTTTCGATGAGTGTCCATTGCATGAATTTTCGTATCGCTGTTATCACCGTAGGGTGAACAGAACCGACGAGTATCGGATTTAAGAAAAACGCTGGAGTTAACCCTTGGAAGGCAGTTCATTGCGAATTTGCTTATCGCTTTTGCGGATTAATATCAAACCCCTTTTCTGACTCTCTGGATGTGCCGCTGCTGTGACAGACGCTTTGGAAGTTTGTGCGGTGAATATTTTGTTTCCGATTGGAAAAAACATCTAAGACCTCCGTTTTCCGAAGAAGTTCTTTTGTGATTGTGCAAGGTGATGTAATCTCAATTAGAGTCCCGTTGGTGTGTGTGTTCATGGTCCGTTTCGTAATCTAACACCCAGGGGCGTGGGGTTTTGAGTGTTTTTTTGTACTATGTATGTTACCAATTTTAAGCAATGTAGTTATATTTGTCTTAAAATTCACCATATCTTTTATTTGTGTGTATTTTATTGTGCATGAACTTTGTAAGCACTATATACAGGAGCAGGTACAATGAAGGTGAGTTTGATCTCCCTAAAGCTGCTGATTTTTGGGTCTTTCCACAAGAACCAGCAATCAGCTGTGATTTGGAAGGGTTCTCTACCTGTACATAACTAGCCAACTTTCCTTCCCTTAAGCGTTTCTCGTGAACCATCCCTACTCCTCTGAGTTAAGCCGAAGGCACTTCCATCTTTCCTGCTACAATCCGACGAAAAAGCTCGTTTGGTCCGTAGCAAAATTTGTAAAAAAATTGTCACACGGAAGTGCCCGTTTCGGAAATGCTTCGGCATACAAGCGATTGTGCCTCATAAGAATTACCATTGGCCTTACCATACATGAAATATATATTTGCCATTTCTGCGTTGGTCTGCATACTCCAACAACAACAGTAACAATATTGACACTTACAGAAACTCAAACAAATGGTGTTTCATCCACTTCCATAAGAGACGTGATAAATACGATTCTGCACTCTTACTCTGCGTAAATAATTTGGCCGAATATCTGATCATTTTTTTAAACACCATGTATAGTCTACTAACTAAAAAACATTATGTAGAAAGGGCGCATATTCATGTAGCTACGATGATATTTGGAAACATTCATTTTAAACATTCCTCTAGTACCTCGTACTTGATTCTGTCAGTTCTTAAAATTAATATTTTCCTAAATATTCATATTATTGGAATATACAAAATAAAAAATGAATACCCATGAAGGCAAAATATTTATACTCGTAGATTTGGATTTATGTGCCTGAACTTGAAATTCTAACTAACCTGTTTGTATTTATCTACATCTAATTTTCTGTTTAGTTTTTATATTGAAATGAGTAGCAAAACTTACCCCAGTTATATTTATATTATTTAATTCTCATTTGAAATCACAAAGTACAGAACAAAATGAACATATTCTATTTGAATTGTAAATCTAGCATTTTCGCCGTAGAAAGGCAGCGTACAAAATACAGCAGAATTTCTTCAGTTTGGGTTATAACACATGTTCTTAAAATCTAATCAACTAACACCCGATGTTGTTTGCCTTTTTTATTTCACAATGTACTGATAACGGTTCATAAATAAGATAACACAGCAACAAAACGAAATTTTCAGTAAAATATTTCTTCACATGTGTGTTGCTAACCATGGGTCTGTGGATACTCTCGAACGTTTCCAAACTGTAAGTACACCTGCATTATACTTATTTAAAATCATTTTAGCTTCTATAATTTTCAACTTTTAAATAAAAATAGTAGGAAATATAAGATATTATTCTATATTTTATTCTAAATTCTGCTGGCCCACACGTTATTATTCAGAAGTAGGAACTGCACTATTTTTAACAATCTATTAATATCTGCATGTTGCTAAAATTAGCTCTTATGGATCTTCCACTCTCACGAAAAGATGGAGTAGTACAATCAGAAGCATAGACAAACTGCTGATAGCAAATCGAGGAGAAATAGCATGTCGTGTAATGAGGACTGCCCGCCGGTTAGGCGTTAAAACTGTAGCAGTTTACAGCGATGCCGATGAAAAAGCAATGCATGTTTTATTGGTAAGTTTAAACATATCCCATGCTTCTTCTTCTTCTTCTTATAGTGCCATACACAATTTGAATGTAGGCGAAGAACACACAGTCAAATTAAAAACCACTGTTGTACAATGAGAGGAACGGTTGAACATCTTGCTAGAATTCCGTTCATCAATTACGCCTCCTTTTAAAAATTCTGTATTTAATTCAGCACAAGAAACTAAAACCTGCTTAGGGTATACAGGGTGAGTCGGGAGGAACGGACCAAACTCCAGGAGTGTATTGTACACGTGAAAATAATGTAAGAAATCTCAAATGTTGTTATCCGATTTTTATTTATTTTTAAAAATAAACAAAATTTCATACATTAAGGTTTTGGTAATCATAGCGTTTTTATAATAAATGTCCAAAAATACCGCCATTCACCTCTAAACATTATATGCTTCGTCTACGAAGGGCGCCTGTAATTAAAAATGTTTATCTAGTATGCCATGTTCGAGACTCAAAAACATTTGATAACTTTGTTGTTCTGATAATGTGTCAGTGTATTGTGACAGTGATTTAGCGTTAATTTTTGAGTTTGTACGATTAAAGTGTTTCAAAATGCCACACACTTATTCAAATTTAGAATACGCAAATATGGTGTTTGTTTATGGTTTTTGTAATGGGAATGCTACAGCTGCTGTTGAAGAATATCGTCAACGGTTTCCACATCAGACACATCCATAAAAATGTATTTATCAGAGTTTTCAACAAACTGTGCGAGACCGGAAAGCTTCCCAGTGTTAACATAACATCTGAACGAGCTACGCGACAAGATTTAGAAGAGGTAGAAGATATTCTGGATTTAGTAGCAGAAGATGCAACGACTAGCTGACGAAGAATTAGTATTCAATTGGGCATTCCACAAACAAGAGTAATAAACACACTCTACGAGCAAGGCTTACATCCATACCATGTACAGAGAATACAGCACCTACAACCGGAAGATTATCTTAAACGTATGGAATTTTGTCGGTGGATAAATAATAATCCTCGTTTTGTATCGCGCATATTTTCAGATGAAGCAACATTCACCCGTGACGGTATTAATAATACTCACAACTGTCATGTACGGTCAGACGAAAATCCCCACGCAACAGTCGAAAGTAATTTTCAACATAAGTTTTCGGTAAACGTGTGGTGTGGTATGGTCGATGGTTATTTAATTGGCCCTTTCATTTTGGAGAATCGCCTCGCAGGAGACCACTATTTAAATTTTTTACAAAGTGAATTACACGGACTACAGGATGCTCATTTAAACATCAGAATGCAATTAATGTACTACTAGCACGATGGAACTCCTGCGCATTTCGCTCGTCAGGTCAAGTAACATTTGGACGAAAGGTTTCCAGGGCGTTGGATTGGTCGCGGTGGGCCTATTAGTTGACCTCCAAGATCGCCAGACCTCACAGCACTAGATTATTGTTTATAGGGCTGGTTCAAAGATGAAGTGTACACAGTAAAAGTGGACACTCGGGATGCACTAATTCAACATATTAGAAATGCTGCAGCCGATCTTAAACAAGGATATAACTGAATCAGGAGAGCAACAGGCGCCCTTCCTAGACGAAGCAGAAAATGTGTAGAGGTGAATGGCGGTATTTTTAAACATTTATTATAAGAATGCTTTGGTTACCAAAACGTTAATGTATGAAATTTTGTTTATTTTTAATTACGCTCTAACTTGAAAAAAAATAAAAATCGGTTAAAAACATTTGAGTTTTTTTACATTATTTTCACATGTACAATACACTTCTGGAGTTTGGTCCGTTCCTCCCGACTCACCCTGTATAGACCTAAAAAATTATGCGAGGGTACAAAAATTAGAAATTCATTTCAATTTATAAAAATATATTAAGATAATGAAGATGGTGTTTTAAATGTGCAAAACATGTATTAGACTATTTATTGTGTCTGCATATGGATTTTATTTTAAATTCCAAAAATAAGCTACTTATTGCATAAACGTTGTAAAACTAAGGTGCCTCCCCCCCATAAAAATGGTTGATGCAACCGAACGTACATATATCATAGCAATTGCGATTATTGTTATAATTACATTTATAAAATTGGATACTCTCTGTCAAGCTGATCTCAAAGTTTTACTAACAGGTATTAATCCCATTTTTCATTTTCATCATCGTGATCTTCTTTTGTACCGCTACTTAGTGGTAGGTGATGTGAGGCAAGGTGCTATCATGGATAAATACTCTTGGGTGCTATGCACAACAGTGTCCAACTCTATGGTTACCGTGTTGGTGTGCAACAATGTTTAACCTGCCTAGTGAATGATGTATTTTTCTGTACGGTGTTTTTACTTCTCTAGTGCCAATAATTTGATCCCCAATGGCAAATTCAGACCGGGTTCCAGTACAGATCACATAGGGAATCAGCAAAGCCTGACTCTGTTACCATTGAGCCATCCCAGCCCATTACTAATATCAATTATAGTACAATTTAACAAGAAAGCATCTAGGAAAAACTAAAGAAGGAAAAAACAACGACAAATAAATAGTAAAGTTTGCAAAATTGCCTCCATTCACTTTCACATATTTTCTAATTCGTTTTAAAACGATATTAGGACTCGAGCAAGTGTGTCAGGAGTAGTTATTATACACACCTCAATTATTCTACTTTATGAACCATGCTCATTTGCTACCAGAGTTCGATGTACTATTTCTTATTTTGTACCCCAAAGAAAAAACTCTAGTATAGCGCTATTTATTCGTGCCCATGCATGCACAGCTTCTCTTTCAATCCAATTTCCTCCAAATGCAGTATTTAAGTAATTCCTAGGGATTTAACTGTAGTTAGTTGGTACTAAAGGGTTTGTCGTACATTGAGTTCTACACCTCCCAAAACGCGGATGTATATTTTATCCGCTCCTATTACGTTATACGTACATTATTCAACTACTTTTGTGCAAGTAACTGTATCTACAACTATTTAGCGTGAGTTATATATAACTCATTACTCAACACTGTATAACCAATCACAAATTAGAATTTTCGTTACTCTACACCGTGAAAACCAATTACAAACTTGCAATTAAAACATTGGACAATCAATCAAGTGTAAATGAAAATGACTTGTCAAAATTATATCTGTCATAAATTTTGAAATAATGACAATACTAATTTACAATTTTTATTAAAATTACAAAATTTAAAAAGAAGAAATCCGATTTGCTAGTCTTGGATAAAGTATAGTATTCAGCTCGCGGTAACCGCAATAACTCACTTGGTTGATTACAGTGTTCGTCTGCGGCTCGTGCTGCATAACTATATCCGTTTGAGTTATTACCTACATTACCGCTTGTTGAATAATATACTATGGGCATCCAAATAACGTTGTCTAATTAAATTTTGGTCTAATAATAGGGTTAGTTACAATGCCACACCAAACATTTATACACACATTTTTTCGAAAATATGTATGTAACACGTATCCAGTGCATAGTTTCTTGCGCATAGAAGTGCGGGTTACGCCTATTTACATTACCATTGTTTACAAATTTTACTTCATTACGAAACAATACATAACCTAGAAAAGGTGGATTCAAACGAAGTCTGTTTTGAATAAAATTCCAAAATTGTTATCTTTTTTGGTAGCCATTTTCATGTAGTTCGTTAACCAAAATGATGTGATAGGGATGAAGTATGTCGCTTTCAGAATCTTTTTACCAAAAATTCTACTAAACATTTATACTTAAATCTTTTTGACTTACATGGGAATTCCCATTCATTGCTTCTAACACTGCTACTTTTTATTTTCCGTGTTCGTAATCCTTCTGGGCCTACATCTTCTGGTTTTCACAAATTTACCTTCGTTCCTTAAGCAAATTTCAGCATATATAGTCGGCTATATATATTATTCCAGACGGTAGTCTTCTAGTTGGATAGCGTTTGATATATAAATTTCGGGTTGCAGCTTCATTCGCCAAAAATAAGCAGCACATGTTTTCTTGTTATTTGTAAACACCTTACATCTTAAAATGTAAGTAAATCGACGCAGTATTGTCACAAGTAGGTAACGTTGATCAATTTAATTAAATTAATAAATAGAGGCTACGAACTTATGCATCAACCTAATATTATAAAATCTTGATAGAATTCTACATTATCGACAGTTACATGATTATGTTGACAGTTTTCTCACAGATGTCTACGTAATTTGCATCTATTCCCACATGCTACATAAGTGTAATACGTGTTTTAAAAATGTTGTAAAAAATTTTATACCGTGTCATACAGGCCTTACCCTACAATTAAAATATGAGGCTAATTTTAAGACAATAGATTTTTTATGCTAGGTATTTCCAATAATTAATGTATGCTAAATTTAAAACCAGGCACGTCGTAACGAGTACTTAAGTCAGCGTTATCATCGAACGTTTGTTAAATATATGAAATGAGGTCAGATATATTACCGAGGAACGTGGTTCAGCGGTAGAGCGTTTACCTTTCATTCGGGAGGTCTCGGGTTCGAACCCCGACGCCGTCTGTCCTGAATTAGGTTTTTCGTAGTTTTTCTAAGATATGCTGGGACAGTATCATCCACGAAATTCCATTATCCAATTTTCCTGGTCCTTTCTATCCTTATAGGGACTTCCAGTGCGGAACCCGACTGACCCCTATAGCGGCCCGCCCCTTGTAGGGAATGAACCTACGTTGATTTTCCAGAAATGCTACAGTCACACCTTCTCTAACGGCGCGAACATCTTCTCAGTATAGATCGTTTTAAACAATCCCAATGTTGCACCTGGTATTTTTAATACAAAGTGGTTTAGTTTCTACATAGCGATTACCTCCATATAATGCACATGTTAAAGCATTCGGGCGGTTATTGCCAACACCAACAATTCGTCTGTGCAGACGTTATTCGTAAACTTCACCACTTCCTTTCAGAAAGTAAATTTTATTACCCCACTTTTTTGTTGTTATTTTTTCTTTTTGTTAAAATAATAGACGTATATGGTAGGCCGCTACATGCATAGCACTCAGTACAAATTAAAACAATATGGATATGGGCCCGAAACTGCTTCGAGTTACAGCGTTGTGAAGTGGGATCTACACGATCGCATTTCTGTCTATTACTTTGGAAGTTTTGCCCTAAAATTTTAAATATTGACCTGACAATATTGTTTTCGATGTTTTTACGTCCTTAAACACTTTTGCAGTTTGTTTTAACATGTGAAGCCCGCTATAATTTTCTTGTTAAACTTTTCTGTATACAATTTTTTTATGTTATTTTTTGTATTGGATCCGCTCACATAAATTAATCAACATACTATCAAAATTTTCATGGTTAATTGTTTTTTAACAACAACTGAATTATCCTGAAAACGGTATGGAGAAGTATTTTAATATATAATATTATTCTTGAGCCCCAAGTCAGAAAGTATAAGAATATAATAACTCTGGTGCATGTATACGTATAAAATTAAACATATTAATAAAACTAGATGACTATATTCACTCGTTACTCCACGACGACTGATATAAATGCGATGTACCTTGCATCTTGCGCAGAAACTAATCATTGTTCGATCTCTGGTTGACCACCCTCTATTGACAAAACTGGGAATTATTACATACTGCTTTACTTTTGGTTTAGTTTCATGTGTCTGTAAACGCGATTCACTTATCCACAAAGAACTGGAAATTTACAACGTTTCGAGATCTAATAGACTGGCAAATTATTCCTCTTGTATAATTCAATAAAGTTCCCATTCCAGTTACGAAACATTTAGGCTTAAAATATATAATATCCGCCTTTGTTATTATTTAATACAATGTAAATGTATATTTTAGGCAGATGAAGCCTACCATATAGGACCACCAAGTTCACAACAAAGTTATTTACGTGGAGATAAAATAATAGATGTTGCAAAAAGGGCAAATTGTCAGGCAGTACACCCTGGCTATGGATTCCTATCAGAAAATGCGGAATTTTCGGAGGCTTGTCAGAAAAACGGTATAATATTTGTAGGCCCGCCCGCGTCTGCCATCAGAGATATGGGAATAAAAAGGTTTTTCAGTCAAGCTCATAATTTTTACAGTAATAATAAAAGTTCCATTTTTATTTCAGCACGTCTAAAGCAATTATGGCAAAAGCTGGAGTACCTATAGTAGAAGGCTATCACGGTGACGATCAAAGTGACAAAAACCTTAAGGCAGAAGCTGCCAGAATAGGTTATCCCATAATGATAAAAGCTGTGCGAGGAGGTGGTGGAAAAGGTATGCGAATTGCTCATACTCAAGAAGAATTCGATGAAGCTTTGGAATCTGCTCGCCGAGAAGCCCAAAAATCATTTGGAGATTCTGATGTGCTCTTGGAACGTTTTGTAGCAGAACCAAGACACGTGGAAGTACAAGTTTTTGCTGATACTCACGGAAATGCCGTACACTTGTTTGAAAGAGATTGCTCCGTACAAAGAAGACATCAAAAAATTATTGAAGAAGCTCCAGCTGTACGTTTATTTAGATAATATATTTAATACAGTGGTTATGATATTAAATATTTTTAGCCAGGTTTATCAAACGAATTAAGAGCTGAATTAGGGGCAGCAGCTGTTAGAGCAGCAAAGGCTGTTGGGTATGTTGGTGCTGGTACCGTGGAATTTATTTTAGATCGACATTCTCACAGTTTTCATTTTATGGAAATGAACACAAGATTGCAAGTAGAACATCCTATCACTGAAATGGTTACAGGTAATAGACATTTCTGCCTTTTTTTTTTCTATAAAAATAAGTATGTTTAAATATAAATAAGAAAAATATCAAACTCCAAACATATATTTAAAAAAAAGAATTAACAGAGTTGTGATACATATTCAAATAAACGGAATACTATATGTTTGACAGATGTAGACCTACGTCATCAATATCACAAATAGCTTATCCAATCAAAGAAATACTTGGTTAAAATTGGAGAGAATTCAATCAGTTCCTTATTGCATACTTTAGAAAGTGATGTTGTGGTCACCTTACACAGTCTATGATAAATTAAAATAGTTAAAACTTTATACAGGGTGATTCTAAACATGTGGCAACAGCTTTAACCACTTATAGCTGAACTTATACTCATACAACCCCTAAATCACCACGTAATTTGATAAACCCCATCGTTTTTGAAAGCTGACAGTCCAATCTTAATTTATTAAAATATACAATTGAATGTGAAAAGTGGATGAAATCTGACCCAGAAGTGAAAAGTTTGATC